>JAJEJO010001428.1:78767-94004 GCA_020662805.1 Glaucomys volans
AGAGCGCCCCCAGGAGGCCACCAGGCCTGCCAGTCCCCCAGGTCCCCAGCCCGCCAGCAGGGTCCAAGCTGAGAGCGCCCCCAGGAGGCCACCAGGCCTGTGCAGTCCCCTCAGGTCCCCAGCCCGCCAGCATCCGCTGGCCTAGGCCCACAGAACCAGCCAGGTGCCAAGCTCTCCTGCAGCCGCAGATTGAGCTGGGACCCTGCCGGGGGCGGGGAGCAAGTGCACTGGACACCGCTGGTGTGAGAGACCAGGGGCACCTGCCCTACGGCCAGGGGGCAGGTGAAGCGCAGTACCTTGAACTTGCCGCGGGGACTGAAGTGCCGCACCTCTTCCACCACGTACTGCTGGAAGAATGGGTGCGCCAAGGCCTCGTCCGCAGTGCAGCGGTTCTGGGGCTGCACCACCAAGAAGCGCGACACCTGCGAGGACCCGAGAGGGGGCTGTGGGTGCCAAGGCGGGCCGCCTGCACGTCAGAAGACCGCTCCGGGGGCTGTGGCTGTGGCTCAGTGGTGGAGCTCGCCTAGCACGCGTGAGGCCCGCGGGTCCATCCTCCGCACCCCGTTCTTGCTCTGTGGCTAGAATACCCCTCCCAAGCCGTGCCCGAGGGAGCCGGCAGGCCTGGCCTCTCACCAAGTCCTTCACGGTGTCTGAGTAATCATCCCATTCCGGAGAGCCAAACTGGTAGCTGCCGCTCATGATCATCCTCAGCATCAGCATCTGCTTCCGGTGCCAGAAGGGTGGGGAGCCCGCCAGCAGGGTGTACATGATGACCCCCGTGCTCCACCTGGATGGTGCAAGGGCTGCTTGTCACACGGGGGTGGGGGGGGGCATTGGGTACAGGAGGGCTGACTGCAGCTCCTAGCAGCGCCAGGCTGGGAAGGAGAGGAGCCTGGCTCTCCCAGCCTAGCCCTGCCCTGCAGCTCCTCCTCTCTCCCCTCCTCCTCCCACCCCTCCTCCTCCCTCCCCTCCTCCTCCCTCCCCACCTCTTCCCACCCCTCCTCCCTCCCCTCCTCCTCCCACCCCTCCTCCTCCCTCCTCCTCCTCCCTCCTCCTCCCTCCCCACCTCTTCCCACCCCTCCTCCTCCCTCCTCCTCCCTCCCCTCCTCCTGCCTCCCCTCCTCCTCCCTCCCCTCCTCCATCCCCTCCTCCTCCCACCCCTCCTCCTCCCACCCCTCCTCCTCCCCTCCTCCTCCCTCCCCACCTCCTCCACTCACATGTCCACCTCCTTCCCATAACCTGGATGGTCATCATTCATGGAGCACTCAATGATTTCAGGAGCCAGGTAACTGGGGGTCCCGCAGACCTCTGCAGAAGAGTTACTGTCAGGACGGGTCAGCAGAGGGCACTTAGCAGAGGAAGGCCAAAGACACAGTGGCGACATAGGGAAGTTGGGCTGAGACTGGGCCTGGGACTGGCCTAACCCTGGCCAGCTTCAGGGCCGAGGGCAGGGGCAGGGTACACACAGGCCCCAGAGCTGCCTGTTGGTCCCCTGGTCACTTTCACCCATCCTGGCATGGAGCTGGGGCAGTGGGAACCTGGATCCGCACAGTCCTGGGAAGAGGGCTTCACCTGAAGGGCACCTAGTCCTTGCAGAGGCAGGACTTTCATTCTGGGGGACATGTTGCGGGAGAGACCCAGCATCTCTGGTGCTGGGAGAACTGACCAGAGAGCCAAGCCCCTGGCATGCTGCCAACCTCGCAGCTTCTCTCCTGGCCGCAGCTGGCAGGAGAAGCCGAAGTCCGTGAGCTTGATGTTCATGTTGTCGTCCAGGAGGATGTTCTCGGGCTTCAGGTCGCGGTGCACGATGTCGAGCTTGTGCAGGGCACTGATCACCTCCAGCAGGGCCCGCATGATCTTCCTGGGGGGCATACGTGTTACTCCTCTCTCTCCTTTGTAAAGTTCTTAATTGGCTGTGTGTAGTCACAATGATGCATGCCTGGACTCTGATTCACGCCATTCCAGACCCCGTTACCCACCCCATCCCCACCTGTCTCCGTCCTTTGTTCTACATGTCTTCCTTATCTTTTCTTTATTCACTTACGTATTGCTGTGCTGGGGATGGAACCCAGGGCCTTGTGCTTGACAGGCGAGCACTCTACCAACTGAGCTACATCCCCAGCCCTCATTTATTCTTGATTGGTGCTCTGGAGACACTCGTAAAGGTGGACTTGGTGTTGTACACATGCACATCGTGAGATGTTGCTGAATGCACAGCCGGCTGTGTTTTTGATTCTAGAATTGTCCACACCTCATAAGACAGACCCCGTTCCACCACAAGCTATTCTCCTACTCTGCAGGGCCGGTGGCGGCACACAAAGCTCACACAGCAGCCACACTGCCAGTGCAGGGGGGAGGGCTCAGACCCAGCCAGGGCACCAGACCGTGCACACTCCCACTGCCTCCTGGACCTCACACCTGTGGCACCAGGGCCTGGGGAGGGGCTGGAAATCGGGCAGACAGACCCTCACCTGGTTTCCTTCTCACTCAAGGTGACCTTCTCAGTGAGGTAGTCAAAGAGCTCCCCTCTCTTCATCCTGTGGGAACAGGTTTGTACCGTGCTGGTCCCAAGCCCGCCCCTCACCCTGCTCCCAGAGAAGTGTCTCCGTCTAACGCCTCCAGAGACCGGAGGCTGCTGCTCCTGGTGAGGACTGAAGTCTGTGGAGAGGGGCTGGGGAGTGGGTGCGGCACTGGGGAAGAACCAGAGGAGAAGGAGAGCAGGCCCGAGCGCGGGTGAGTGTCGGGGGCCCTCTGTGGAAGTGCCATCGTGGTCCCAGTCTGCCCGAACCCAGGTCAGAGCTGGAGGGTCACAGCTGGAGGCCCTGAGCCGTGGCCCAAAACCCCAGGGGCAGATCAGAGGGATTCAGGTGTCCGGAATTTTCCCAGGAGAGAAATGGGCGGAATCCACAGTGAGTGTTGGGGAAGGTGGCCTTTCCAGGACCACGACTGCCTTCCAGCTCCTCACCTCTCGGGAGGATCTGGAAAGGGTCTCTGCTAGAACAACCTAGCTCTGCCTGAGGGCTCCCGAGGGCAGCAGTAAAAACACGTCCCCGAGCGTCCACGGTGGAGGACTGGAGCTTCCCAAGGTGGTGCAGGACAGCGTGTGTGCGGCAGTGTGGGCAGCGGAGCTGGTCGAGTCTGGAGGGGTCTTAGGAGAGTCTCTGGGATTGAGAAGGAAAAGGCACGTTCCTCCCCTCCAAGGCTAGTCCAGAGTCCCAGGGTGACGGGGAGAAGAGTGCATGGAGGACAGGTTTGTGGCTAGCATCGCGGAGAGGAAGAAAACCCTGGGCTCAGTGGGCAGTGCCGGCAGGGAGGGGCGTCTGTGAGGAGGTGAGCCTTGTTGTGCACCCTGCTGCAGCGTGTTCCTGGAAGGCAGCGTCCGAGTCCAGTTCTTACCCTTGTTTGTTTCCACCGCTGGAGATCGAACCCAGGGCCTCGCACACGCGAGGCAGGCACACTCAACCCTGAGATGCACCTCCAGCCCCAGTTTCTATCATTTTAGTTCATTTGAAAGATACTAGGAGAACTCACTATCAGCAGCAGCAACAGGATTGACCGTGAGCCCTGGGGGCCATGCCCGGCACCTCCGTGGGCTCCTGCCTTCCTGGAGCTGACCATTTATTTGTGCTCACATGCCAGGTTAAGTCGTTTCTCCAGGTCAGTAGCCTGGTGTGGTGCACATCTGTAATCCCAGAGACTCGGGAGGCTGAGGCAGGAGAACTGCAAGTTTGAGGCCAGCCTGGGCAACTTAGTGAGGTCTCGCCTCAAAATACAAAATGAAAAGGGCTGAGGATGTGGCTCAGTGATAAAGTGCCCCTAGGTTCAAACCCTAGCACCAAAAAATTAACTAAAAATTTAAAAAGTCAAATAATACTGAACATGCTCAGTACAGCTACAGTTGGAGTATTTCAGTAATACATAACTTACTTGAATATTTTATCAAGTAAACCCTGTCCCTAAATTAGCTGTTGTATGGGAAGCCTTAATGACAAATGACCGTGACGAGTCTTGAACACAGTTCCCACAGCACTTTGTGTTGCTCACACTTGACCCCCAGGGACAAGGAGCTGGAGCAGAGGGGTGATTGTGAAGCCCATGGTCTTGATCTTTGAACGGAGTCCTAGAGGCAGCCTCTGCCCTCCAAGCTGCCAGCCCCTCGGAGCCCCTTGGGATCCTGGTGGGAAGCCCCTTGTGCGCCACGCCCTCCAGAGCCCCTGCCAAGCGGCAATGCCGGCAGCACCTGCTCTTTCCTTCCGGCCTCACATCCTCAGGCCTCCCCACTGTGGGTCCTTGCAGATCTGCCACGGGGCCCAGGAGCTGGCTCTTTCCTTGGCTGAGGCTCCTGCTCTGGGCCTTTGCTCTGGGCCTCCCCTGACTTCCCCCAGCCTCTGCTTGGGTCACCTCCTGGAGACCTGCCCTGAAGGCCTGGTCTTTCCAGCCCCCTGCTGTGCTTTAGGTGTGCCTACAAGTCAGGACCCTGTCTGGAATAACTATGGAGTGACCCTGCATCACCGTTACTGCGTCAATGATCACCGTCGTGTTGTGCCAAGCATAGTGCCATTATTGCTCCCACAGGAAAGACGAGAAGACCAACACTCAGAGAAGCCCTCTGGCCCATGGTGGTGGACCCAGGTCTCAAAGCCTGGCAGCCGACCCAAAGGGCTGCTCAGCCACAAGCATCCGTGGCCCTGGCTGGCCTCCTGGTGTGGGGCCGATGCTGGTCTGCAGGCCCCACTGGGAAGGGGCCAGGCTGGAGGTTCTCCAGCAGGCGCAGGTGTGACCGGCTGCAGGTTGGGTACTTACAGGTCAAACACCAGGAAGAAGAAGGTGTTGGTCTCGTAAGTGTCCTTCAGCTGTACTGAAATGGAAAGGCCTAGCTGGTCTCAAGGAGCAGGGGCCTGGCAGGGCAGCAGGGTGGAGATGGAAGCTGGGGGAGGTGAGGGAGCAGGCCGGTGCTCAGAGGAAGCTCGTGGGCAGGCCGGGGCCTTGGCACTCCACCCCCACCCACACCCACAGCTCTGCCTGTGACCCCACTGTCAGCAGCAAGGGGCTGGTTGGTGACTCTGAGCCTCTGAGCCCTGAGGCCGCAGAGCTGGGCACTGGGCACTCTGGACAGTCCAGGCCAGCCACGCAGTGGGCTGCACAGCCCAGGGTGGATCTCTGTTGCGGCCTGGGGCCATCACTCACTGATATTGGGGTGTCCAGAGACCTTCCGCAGGATGTCCACCTCCTTCAGGGTGGCCTCTCGCAGCTCCTGCACCTCGTGGGAGCTGAAGCTGCCCCCGCCCGTGATGTCGATGATCTTCACGGCATACTCCTGGCACGTGGGCTTGTGGATGCAGCGCCTGACCACACTGCTGACTCCCCTGGGGTGCAGAGGACAGTGGCCAAAGGGCGTCTACCTGGGGCAGTCCCAGGTCCAGCTGGGCCGAGGAGGTTCCGCCTTGTGTTCTGCCCTTTCCCCAACCCCCCATGAGCTTTGGGGTGATGGGGTGAGGAAACAAAGGCCTGGGGTGATCTGCAAGCTGAGCAGTAGCAAGCCGGTGCCAGGCCTCTGCTCCTAGCTCCGTGCTCGTCCTCAGCACGTGGAGAGCAGGGTACCTCCTAGGGCCACAGCCTCCCTGGGATCCCTGATCCCTACCCCCAGCCAGAGCCGGGTTCAGATTGCGGAACAGCACCTGGGAACCTTGCTGGGAAGGTTCTGATCTCATTCTCCTTCCCAGCCTGGATTCAGGAAGGCAGGACCCTAAGCTGGGGGTTCTCCAAGGGGACAGAGCTTAGGGGATGGACCTGAGGTCAGTGTTCAGGGTCAGCAGAGATCACAGCAGCCCATAGGGCCTGCTGGAGCCCACTCCACGGGCGCAGCCTGGCTCCTACCTGCCCAGGATCTCCTTGGGTTCGTAGTTCTCATAGAAGCCCTGTGCGGAGTGAGAGTCTGGCAGCGCTTCATCCCGGGTCATGCTCGCTTCTCAGGGGTGAGTCCGGGCCTCTGAGAGGAGAGCAGGGAGAAGCCTCAGCCTCCCGATGCCGCGGTACGCTCCTTGTGGGTTACAGCTGTTTCCCCTTGTCTTTTCTTTGGTGCTGGGGATTGAGCCCAGGCTTGCTTAACCTGAGCCACATCCTTGTTCAATGATTTTTTTATTTTGAGACAGGGTCTCACTAAGGCCTCACGGCCTTGCCAAGTTGCTGAGGCTGGTCTTGAACTTTCGATCCTCCTGCCTCAGCCTCCTGAGTCTCTGGGATCACAGGCGGCATCACTGTGCCTGGCTCTCCTTCATTTATTTGGGCACAGGACTGGCCACAGTGAATATTCAAAATAAATGTTAGCAAAAAAATCCAGCTGCCCTGGCTGCCCAACCCTTTCTGGCTCCCCAGTGATGACCACCTCCCCTCCCTGTGACTTCTCCTCTCTGCTGGGGGCTTCGGAAAGAGCTGCGCTTGCTTCTTCCCATGGCTGTATGCGCCTCTGGTCCCCAGGACACGTGAGGTCCTGTGGTCTCAGGCAGGATGGCAGATTGCTGGCCAGGCCAGGCTTTCCCTGGGGCGGGAGCTCAGGCCCGAGGTTAGCTCTGAGGAGTCAGCACATCCTTGCTTTTAGAAAGAGCCACGGAGCCGGGCATGGTGGCGCATGCCTGTAATCCAAGCGACTTGGGAGGCTGAGTCAGGAGGATCGCGAGTTCAAAGCCAGCCTCAGCAATTTAGCGAGGCCCTAAGCAACTCAGTGAGACCCTGTCTCTAAATAAAATACAAAATAGGGCTGGGGATGAGCCCAGTGGCCGAGTGTCCCTGAGTTCAATCCCTGGTTCCAAAAAAAAGAAAGAGCCACGGAAAACCCACAAAGGGGCAGATTAAAGCACAATTTCCTTTGCTCTTGAAGGAGACCAGGCCGCCCTGTTTTCCTTCTGCCTGCCCTCTGGTCCCACGGTCTTTCAGCATGTCCTCCCTTCCTGCTCCTCCTTCGCTTTGCCCACAGCCGGGGCTTCTTCAATTCCTCCCTCATCCCTTCATCCCGTCTTTCGTTTTGCAGAAAGTGATGCCCATTCTTGGTCAAGCACAGAGCCAGGTGCTCTGAGGGATGCAGAGCTGGGTGGTAAGCCCTGGGCCTGGCCTCTGGACTCCCCCGCCAGTGTGTGCTGTCATTCCCCCCGGAATGTGACCTCCCCCAGGATGTGCCCACCGCCTCTGCCCTCTGTGCTCAGGTGTGCGGAGATGCTGCTTCCTGGATGTGAGTCCAGGCTGTGATCCAGGCTCCTGCCGCAGAATGCTCCTGGTCCTGCCTAACGATGGCCCTGCTGTGGTGGGACAACACAGCCAGGAGAGCTGAGCTGGACCAGGGAGCGGAGCAGGTCCACCTTGTTCCGGGAACCGAACTCCTACCTCGGATGCAGGGTGGATGCAGGGTTTGATGAATGCAGATCATTCACAGCGGGAAAAGGGGAAGATAGAAAATGGGCACCAGCTGCCTCTTGCCTCCCTTTGACCCCCTCTGGTCTCAAGGAGGCTGATTTGCTGACCAGCCAAGCAGCAGCCCTGGCTGCCTCAGGACGCGGCTGACCATTCCAGAAGGCCTGGTGTCCCTGCAACCGGGTGCCTGGTTACCAGAGGAAGGCTCAGAATAGCAAGTCTCCTTGCCAGTGGCAAGTGCCTGAACTGCCCAGAGGCTGCCGCTGCCCCGTCAGCAACCAGCAGGGCCCAGGAGCGTCTGTTCCCCAAAACAAGCCCATCTTCTGGCAAGTTCCCAGACAGGCATTGGTGCATCTCACTTCTGCACAGCGAGCAGCACCAGGCCCCTGGCTTCCTCTGGCCTCCGTGGGCAGAGGGTGTTCTGGATGCCATTCCCTGGCAGCCAGCAGGCTGAGTCCTGGCTGGTGTGTGCCCCTCCCTCTGCTCGGAGGCCCCTATCCCCTGCCCCATCAGCCTTTCTCGCCTTTCCCAAGACCCCTTTGGAGAGGTTCCCAAACAGGAGCCGGTGGCCGGGTCTTTCAGGAACACAGCAGCCCTCTGCAAAGCCAGAGTTGGAAAGCAGTCATGGGGCCGCTGTCCACAGAGAACGTCCCCAGCAGCGTCTCTAGAATCAGTGCGCCCGCTCCAGGCCCATCTGCCTTCAGAGGGGCACAGAATGGGCCTGATGGCCCCGGAGCTCCGACTTCTCTACCCTGCACCCCTCTCCCACCTGCTGCCCGGCGACTCACCTGTTAGTCTTGGCAGGCCCTTGAGTGAATGTGACAAGAATCCCAAAGATCCCAGAGCCCCCGGGGGAGAGGGGACAACGGAGGGCTGGAGCTGTGTCCTCAGCAGACACTTGTGGCCAGAGTGAGATATCCTGCTGCTTTTCTTTGGGGTTTTGCTAGTTGATGACGTAAACTGAAGCGCCAAAAATAAATCACAGCTGCAAGCCTGGGATGCAGGCCAGGCTCAGCGAGGCTGGCAGGGGGCCAGGGGTGACCTCGGGTGGAGGGCGAGGGAGGCCTTCCCTCTAGAACTCACTTGGCCTTCAGGCCCAGTGGAGGCAAAGCCAGCCTTGCAGGAACGTGTGCATTTCCCTGAAAGCCAAGAACAGCCTGGCGCACAGAGCAGCAGCGGTCACAGGGCAGCACCAGGACGTGTGTGTGGACCCCACAGAAGGCGAGGCAGGCCTCCAGGCCTAGGGCCCTCCCCGGGAGCCCACCTATGCTACCTCTTCCCAGGTTCATCTAAAACAACTTCCTCCTACTCACCTACCTGGAGGGAGCTCCATGCGCCCAAAAGGATTACGGTGCCAGGGGGCTCCTGAGACTGCTTCCATCTTAAGGGGCTGACGGAGTTGGGGGTGATCTTTGCAGCATGCTGGCACACAGTGGGCACCCACTCTTTTTGTGGGGCGGTGCACTGGGGATGGAACGCAGGGGCACTTAACCCCTGAGCCACATCCCGTCCTTTTTTCTTTGTATCTTGAGAGAGGTTCTAAGTTGCTGAGGCTGGCCTTGAACCTGCAGTCCTCCTGCCCCTGCCTGTGGAGTCTCTGGGACCCGGTTCTCCCCATCTTGGGAGGATGCTGTCACCCAGCGCCTCACAGAGCATTCACGAAGTGTTGCAGGGCTCACGGAAACCCTGGCATTAACCTTGCCCAAGGTCACCAGGCAAGTGGTGAGAAGTCTACACTAACCCCAAACGAAGTGGAGCCAGGGCTCTTTCCTCATTGGCTGACAACTCCTGTTCTGAACTGTGATAGTGTCGTATCCAAAGAAAGTAAGATCATCCAAGCTGATCACGTAAAGCCAAAAGCAGCCTTTATCTTAGCTGGCCAGCGACGACCCCCCACACTAAGAGCGGTGTGCTGGGAAATCGCACCTTAGTTCTTTTGTTGCCAACTTTTATAGGGCAAGGGAAGGGATTAGGGTGGGGCTATAGGGAGGGGATCTGGGATTGGGGTGGGCTATAGGGAGGGGATCTGGGATTGGGGTGGGGCTGGATCACGCTGGAGAATCTCCCTGGGGAGCACCAGCATTTTAACCTGTTTTCTGTTGCTACAACAAAAGGAAGGAGTTGAACTGACCGCAGGGCCTGTGCTCCGAGCACAAAGGTCAATTTACTGAAATTCAACAGACACACAAATGCACCACAATGAGAACAGCTCACAGGCCCATTTCCCTGATCTAAGGTGTAAACTTGAGGCACGCTGCTTTATACTTTCAAGGTCTCACAAAATCCTGAGGTCAGGGCAAAAGGCCAGGGCACCTGGTGGGTTCCTGGTGTTGTGGAAAGCTTGGTCCTTGTCCCGAGTGCCAATCCAACTGAACCCAGGGCCATGTGCTTGGGAGGCAAGCACTCTACCAACTGAGCTACATCCCCAGCCCCGAGGACATGGTTTTGAGAAGGAAAAAGGCGGCTTATTGCTTTGCTAGCAAAGGAGAGATTCCCATCCCAGAGGCTGTGATTCTGCCCCTCGCTCGGCAGGAATGGGGGCTTTTAAAGAGGTGGCCTTCAAAGGTGGCTGTAAAGAGGCCACATTCCACGAGTTCTGTCTGGAGCGGGAACTGCCCTGAGATCTTCTGGTGCCCTCCCCGAGTCTGATGCCGTCCTTCCTGCAGTGGGTGGCTGCTCAGGAGAGGTTAGCTGTCTAGGGTCGGGAGGAGAGGCGACCCTGATTCCCCTGAGATGCAGGAGGGGAGAGGAGGAGGCTCAGCTGCAGCGGCAGAGCAGCATGGCTGCCTCCTGAGCATGAGGTGTCCCGGTGGCACCTGCACCTTCTCCCGCAGCCACGCCTCCCACAGGTCAAGGCCGGCCACTCCTGGCCCATCCATGGCTGCTCCCCTGACCCGCTGATTGACACTTGGGCACTCACACCTTCACACCCTGGGTGCAAGGGGCGCTGGGCATGAACACTATGGACTCAAGTCCTGGGCCTGCAGGACAACAGGAGAGGAGCTACTGATGCCCTGGGAGGAGGGCAAGTGGAGGCCGGCCAGGACTGAGCTGCGAGTGCGAGTCTTGGGTTCACTCCTTTGCCAGTGCCCTGCCGGCCCATAGGTGTTTGGGAGAGGAAGAGAACCGATGTGGGGACCTAAAGGTTCTGACAGTGGCCCACCTCCTACTTCAGATGCGTCCATGCTGCCCCACCATGCAACGCACGTTTAAAATGGACGTGTGTCTTTCTCCTCTTCCCTCCTAATCTCAGGGGGAACAGGACTACCTTTCTTCCCCATCCTAGGCCAACTGCTGTCTTTGAGCACACAGCCACCATTGGAGTGAAGTAACCTACTTCAGGGAGGGCACCAGATCTCAGAAATGACAATTTCCCAAATTGACAAGTGAGTCACACTCCAGAGAACACATGGAATGTAGCCTCTGAATCACCTTTTAAAAGCCCCGACCCTGCCGAGGGGCAGAATCACAGCCTCTGGGACGGGAGTCCCGCGTTTCTCCTTTACCAGCAAAGCAATAAACATTTTTCCTTTTTCTCAAAACCTAGTCCTTGTTGTTGGGTTGGCATTGGGGACAAAGATCGAGCTTTTGCCAAGTTTGCATGCTGCTGGGGATTGAACCCAGGACCTTGCACATGCGGGGCAAATGCTCCACCACTGAGCTACATCACTTTTATTGAAGGCACTTTTGAAATACAAACTGTAGAAAATGAGGGAAGATCAACTCCTAAAAAATTAAATTTTGAGTTTTCCATGGGTTTCTTTCACTTTAACGACCTGGGGCAGGAGAGTTTGAGGCAAGTGGACACCCTGGGCTGCAGTGCTAAGCTGGCCTCCGGAAACCCACTCTGTAGGAAGCCTACTGCCTCATCACCATTGCCAGTCATTGGTGACAAGAGTATTTTTAGGATTTTACTTTTTGTGGTGCTGGAGATCAAACCCAAGGCCCCTGGCAGGCAGCCAGGCCTCACCTCCTGCCCGCACACCCCAGCAGAGGTGGTCTTCTCAGCAGTCTGGAAGCGCACTCCTCCTGACGCACCTCCACAGGGAGCTGCCGAGTCCTGGGTGGGTGCTAACACAGCACCCAGAGACTAGAGATGAAGGGAATCAAAGACCCGTGGAGGCAACTGGGTTCTGTCATGAATACATTCTGTTCAGCATGCAGATCTCGTGTATGACCTCAGACCTAAAGGACGGACCACCACCACACCCCTCAGGAGAAAATCACTTTATTCTAATAAACTCAAAAGAACATCAGAACAGCTGGCTTAAGGAGGGCACACAAACATCTGTCCAGCCCCAGACTCTGAACCAACTCAGAGCACTTCCACACTATTAGAACCCTCTTTTGCTGCCATTCAGAAACGACGACGCTATGGAGGGAGGTTTTACACTGCAGTGTTACATTTCATACTTTCACTATCAATTACATTTTTATGCTAAAGTAATTGGTCATCAAAGCCGATTTTCCATTTCTTCAGTCTGAACTTCTCGATTAGACTAATCCTGCAAACAAAACATAAGTTAGAAGAGCGTTAGCTTCAGATACTCAGCAAAACTAAAGTCTGAGGTAAGCTATTGAAGGCTGCTTCAACCCACAAAAATCCAACCCTCCAGCTGCCTCAACTGAGAAGACAGGGTTCATGTGCTTCTAGGAACAAAGTTCTGAAGAAATTGGGCTACTCTGGTACTACATGTAATGCCACCAAGTCTTCTTACTTCCTACCTAACTGAAGGAGGAAAGCTAAAAAATAAGAATTGTAGATGTTGAATTCTTAAAATGGACAGGAGAAACATACACAAAATCAAATCAACTACAAGTTCCAGAGAGCCTACATCAAGGTTTGAGGGACTCAATGTAATTTTATACTCAGCCTAAGGCTAAGAGACCGCTCACATGCAGTAAACCACAAGATCTGGTGTTCACACTTGCTTAAGAGTCACAGTTAGAACACAGCTAGTGAAAGCACAGAGAAATTTAAACAATACTTCTAACTTGTTGGTTTAGTTTATCAGACAGACTCCTAAATCCTCCAGGGCTCAGGAATGCCCTGGTGAACTGGCAGAGGAAGCCTGACCAACCACCTACCATTAGCAATTCTGCACTGCTTCAGCACCTCATTGAAACCCTCACAGAGCTTAACATCACCCTGGTTCTGGGCACACTCCAAAAACTGCTTTATCTCATAATAGCAAGGGCCACCAAGCTGCTCCTGCTGTGCTGGCTGGGTTCCCAAAGGCTCCTGTAAAGGCAAGACAGAACATTGGGTACAACTCAGAAAGGAAATCCCACGAACACCTAGACAGAGGCAGTTCCCACTGTCTTTGCAGTTAGCTGGGGAAACAGCTAGAATCAAACACAAGTCAGTTTCCACCTAATAACACTGACAGGGGAAAATACCAGAGACAGGAAGCAAATGAATTTTATCAAACTTCAGTTGCAATGAGATAGGCTCATGAATACTGATGCAAATAAGGGGGAATGGTTACCCGGGCACTTGAAGATTAAATGCGGGGGGGGTACAGTTCAGTGGTACAACACCTGCCTAGCATGTGTGAGGCCCTGCACCGCAAAATGAACAGAACACAAATAAAACGCAATGGGAGGTAGCACAGTGACACTCTCTCTCACCCCCCCCACAGAGAAAGGTTCAGCGAAGCTTGATGCAGGAAAAATGGGACTACTATGGGGTGAACTTCAAGAACACCAGAAACACAGAGCACAGGCTTACGTTCATTAGTAAAGAAAATCCACATACTTCAGAGGTGGGGGAAAGTTATCAGGCAAGGGATCACAAAGCAACCAGATTCTTGATTACTTAAGATTGAACTGGGGGCTGGGGACATAGCTCAGTTGGTAGAGTGCCTGCCTCACAAGCACAAGGCCCTGGGTTCAATCCCCAGCACCGCCAAAAAAAAAAAAGAAAAGAAAAAATAAAAAAGATTGAGCTGGATCAGTAAGAAAATCATCAACATAAAATATTCAAAGGGGGGCGACTAGGACTGTAGCTCAGTGGAAGAGCACTTGCCTCAAACAGGTGAGGCACTAGGTTCGATCCTCAGCACCACATAAAAAATAAATAAGTAAATAAAGATATTATGTCTATCTACAACTAAAAAAATATTTTAAAATATTCAAATGGGAAAATGGCTACTTTACAGTGAGCCAGGCTGTAACTGCTGCAGCTCTGAACCTAGGGAAGACACAGCGTGTGCGCAGTCGTTGGGACTGGTGTGAATCACTGCCTCAGCGCAAAGGGCTTGTGATAACCATTTCCATCAGCAGTACTGTGATTCTAAAATTAAAGACAGCTCCGCGGCATAAGGAACTTACAAACAACTATATTTTCTCCAAACGCACCTGGTAGGTGATGTCGGGCTTTGAGGGCTCCGCAGCACCTCCTCCACTGAAGCCCCCAGTGATGGCATGGCCCAGCGTGTGCCCCACGGCAGAGCCCACAGCCACACCAGCCGCAGTGGTCGCCATCTGGGCCATCAGACCTGGCTGCCGGGGCGCCGCAGCAGGTGAGCCGACTGCAGCCGGCGGGGCTGTGGCTGGTGGCTGAGCGGCTGGTGCGGGCCTGGGCGCAGCTCTCATCTGGGGGGCAGCTCTCATCTGAGGGGCCCGGCTGTGAAAAAAGGAACAAATATGAAGCACTTCCAACTGGTTTTGTGAAATGTCAACTTAAAAATAAACTCTTCCTGCCCCCACCCCTGCGACCATTTCCAAGTATTCACATAGGTCACAGTATCTTCAAAAAACACACTTAGGGCTGGGGTTGTGGCCCAGTGGAAGAGTGCTTGCCTGGCATGTATGAGGCACTGGGTTCCATCCTCAGCGCCACAAAAATAAACAAACAAAATACATTTATTCCAACATTCATAGCAAAAAAAGGTAGCAAGGCTGGGATAGTGGCTCAGTGGTAAAGCACCTAGATGTCCCCAGTGCCATCAAGAAAAGAAAAAAATCCCCAGAGAATTCACCTACACAAGCATCAGGCAGCAGTACTGCTGGGAACATAACAGAGAGGAAAACCTCTGCCGAGGTGGAGCTCCATTCTATTGAAAGTTCCAAGAATTACTTCAGATAATTTCAAATATCATGATGCCTTTTGATACGGTTGGTAAAAAAAAAAATTAGTTAAAAAGTTATGATTTGCTGGGCGCGGTGGTGAACGCCTGTAATCCCAGTGGCTTGGGAGGCTGAGGCAGGAGGATGGTGAGTTCAAAGCCAGCCTCAGCAACTTAGTGAGGCCCTAAGCAACTCAGGGAGACCCTGTCTCTAAATAAAGTACAAAATAGGGCTGGGGATGTGGTTCAGTGGCCAAGTGCCCCTGAGTTCAATCCCTGGTCCCCCCCCCCCAAAAAAAGTTATGATATTAAAAATACTAAGGTAGAAATTCCTTCTTTTTGTTTGTTTGCACAGAGGATTGAATCCGGGGGTGCTTTATTTTTTACTTCTTGACAGGTTCTTGCTAAGTCGCTAAGGCTGACCTTTAAACATGCATCCTCCTGCCTCAGCCCCCAGAGTCGCTGGGATTACAGGTGTCCCGCCAGGATGAAGTTTCATTAGAGGAGTGAGACGGGGGGATACCAGGATTTCGGGATCACAAAGGGCAGCCTCACCGGGCCAGCTACATTCGAAGGCTCTGGGGCCTGGGCTGCAGATACAAACCGCTCGCCCGGCGCGCCTGAACCCGGGGCTGATCCCCAGGAAACCGAGCCGGCAGGGTCGCTGGGGGCGAGTCCAGGACCACCTGGGCAACACCGGTCCTCAAACCTTAAAAGTCCGTCTGGGAGCAGTCTGGGCTGGCACGTCGTTTTAGACTGGAAG
>JAJEJO010001429.1:0-20115 GCA_020662805.1 Glaucomys volans
GTGGGTGGAGATCTGAAGACACAGTAAATGCTGGGTGCCAGGAGAGCTTGCAGAGTAGTGCAGCTCATTGGTGCATCACAGTGGAGAGAAGGGATGTTCTGCCTGGGCATTGTGCAGTGAGTGTTAGGGTAGGAAGTTCAGGGGCAGATTCAAGGAATTCTGACTCAAGGCTGGGGCCAGTTTCTTTCAGTGTTTTGACATAACAGCCTGCCACCTTTATCAGCACCTGGGGATGTCTGAGCTAATACACTGAGCTACAGGTGCTTCGGCTTGTTGACAACACCAGGAGTGGAGTGGGTCACAGTCATCAGGCTCTCCTATGTTTGGTCAGGACGCAGAAGGAAAGGAGGGGACCCAGAAGAGCGTGCAGCAGACACTTGAGGCAGCCAGGAGGGGCACGTGGAGGGTTCTCGGAGCAAGAGGACACGTGCTCAGCAAGGGTCTGACACTGCCTGAACCAGAGGAGGAGGAAGAGCGGCAGGAGTTAGAGTTGGGGTTAGGGTGGGCTGGGCGCCGCCCATGAGGCATTTCCTGTGAAGGACCTGACTTTCTCCTCTAAGGAATGGGGAGCCTTTGCAAGTGTGAGCTGTTCCTCTGGTTTTCAGGATCACCCTGGTAGTAAGTTGGAGACAGAGTTGGGAGAGGCTGGAGGCTGGAAGGCTTGTCGGGACGGTGAAGACCTGAGCTGGAGCAGTAGGAATGAACAAGGAAGGGCTGGAGCAGCCACAGGAGGTTAGTGAAGCGAGGGCCTGAGGGAGGAGGTGGGCTGCACCAGAGGGCAACGGACAGGACCCCCTGTGTCAGCCTGGTCGCCACAGGCGCCACAGGCCAGTGGCGTGAACAGTACAGATCTATTTGCCCCCACTTCTGGAGCCCGGAGGTCCAGGAAGAAGGCCTCCCCACTTCTGGAGCCTGAGGGTCTGGGAGGAAGACCTCCCCACTTCTGGAGCTCAGGGGTCCGGGAGGAAGGTCTTGCCAATTCAGTTTCTTACCCTCTGCCTTCCTTTGCTTTGTCACTGTCCCTCCTCTGACAAGACTTTGTCAGGCTCCTCTGAGTCTTCTAACTTAGAGGCCCTGACCTAGAACCTTCTTCTCTGTCCTTGTAGAGTCCAGTTTGAGCAAGGCTCCTGCGAGGTCCACTGGGCCCCTCTCACCCCACCTGGTTGGTGGTCCTCCTCCCCTGGCCTCCTTCAGCAAAAGTCCTCTTACCCTTGATTTCCTCCTAGCCATCTATCACTCATAGACCCCGTCCTCCTTGGCTGCACTCCTCCACTGTCCTGGGGCTCAGTGACCTGCTGGCCTCTCCTCACTTCACTGCAGTGGTCCCTGTGTTTTGGTGGTGCCCCATTAGGCTCACCTACCAGCTTTGAAAAGTGTCACAGATAGTGTTTCCTGAACCGTCTTCACACAGCCTTTCCTCTCTGGGCACGCAGAGTGGGGGGCAGCAGAACGGGAAGGCCTGCGCAGAGCAGTGAGACATGCCCGCAAAAGGAGCTAGAGGTCTGCTCTCTGGGTCTCAGAGCAGACCCTTCTTTATATTGTCATTGCTATCACATCATCTCATGCACAGTTTCTGAGCCAAGGCTATGTCACCTGGGGTAAATGACTTAATTCTCTGCCTTCAGATGGTCATATAAATCTATAAGGTACAGATTATATACTAATTAATGTTAATTTGCTTGTATCTCATTCATAATCTGAATGTCTCTCTGTAGAAATTTAAGAAATTCTTATTAAATGAATAGGTAGTATCACCTAACATTTATAGGCTATTTTCTAGGTAGTAGGCACTATGATAAATTTTATTTATATGCTCTCCTCTAATACCTACCACAAATTTATTAGGCAGAAAAAACTATGGTTCCATATTACAGATGAGGAAACGGATGGTCAGAGGCTGAACACTGGCTCTGAGTCTCACAGCCACCAATGGAAGAGCGGGAACTTGAGCTTCGCTGCCTGCCTCTCGTCCGCCTCCTAGCCACTAATGAGTCAGAGGCTTAAGTGCCTATTCTGTTGCCAGCGCTGTAGATGGAATTGAAGGACAAGGCTCTTCTCCCTAGGAGGTCAGACCCAGTTTTGACTTGAATTCAGATGTTGGCACCTAAAACCCAATGTGATGGTGTTAAGAAGTGGGAGCCAGAGCCTGTGGTCCCGCTGGAAGGTGGTCACGTGATTGCACAGGGTTAGAACAGGGTGGAGGGACGGCTGAGAGGAGCTGGTGGAGAGCAGCGCTAGGCAGACCAGAGCGAAGGAGCGGGGTTGAGAGGACAAGCCTCCAGACCCGGCTCCTGCTCGGCACCCCACGAGTTCTTTTAAAAAGCATTCACAGAGACCAGAGAGGCTCTGTGCAGCCAACAGGATCCACCACGTTCCTCAGCAAACAGCCCACTATGTGTAGGAGAATCGCAGACCCAGACTCTTCCCTGCTGATGGGAACAGTCATCCTGAAGGAGACTCCTGCGACCTTTAGCAGAGCCCGTCCCAGGACTCAGGGAGATGGGACAGGTAGAAGCAAAGCCCCCCACCATAAAATCTGTAGGGACAAGTTCCAGTTAGAACTGGCCAGTGAGGGACAAGAGTGGTCTTGAGTCTTCAGCACGCCATCGCAGTGGTCAATTCGTGAGGTAAGACCGCCGCAGAGCTAGGGCTTTCTGGGAAACTGAGGCAGTGCAAAGACCTTCTGTTACACCCGATTCTTGCAGTCAAGTCAGAAAGATTTCAGACGGGTCTCTCAGGATAGGGAGTGGGAAAGGGGACACTCTGAAGGGAGACGGGTCCTCCCAGGGAGGAGGGGCCCACGTGCCTCTCCTAGGCACGCTAGGAAGCTTCCAGAGACTTTGAGCCTGTCCCATTCTGGCCCGGTGCTCCAGGAGCCAGGTGTGCGGAGGCCTGGGTAGTCTGTCCAACACTGCACCTACCAGCAGTCGGTGTCCCTGCCTCGGGGAGGCAGGCTGGATCATGCCTTCTGCAAATCCCTGCGTTCTTCTGCTTCCAGGCATTCCTGGAAAGCCCAGGATAACTGAACTACGTTTTCAGGGTCCTCAGGAGAAAAGAAGCCTGGTGAAAATAATATTCCTGAGATCTCAAATAATCTTGATTTTACAAGTAGCGAGGACACAAAGACCTTGTGAGGTTTGACCTTGTGAGGGGATCTGAACCCATTTTGGGATAGAATGAAGTCAGGCACACTTCCATAGACGATCAAATGAAGATCACTAAGACTTAGAGCAGCTGGGGTCTAAGAGATGCGTTCCCCTCAGGTGTCCGGTGAACATGGAGGTGGCTCACAGGGTGACATGCCAGCTCTCCACTAAGGCGACAGACCTTAGCACAGACAGACGTCACTTAGCACAGACAGACGTCACGAAGGCAGAGAGCTCAGAACTCCCGTTGGTAACCCTGCAACTGCGGTGCAAGTGTCAACGGGAACCCCATCTCAGGATGAGTGGGTTCTTGACATGTAGGGACACACCTTAAGATGGTGACCGCAACAACAACACCACCCTCGGGGCATAAGCCCCCCTCACCAGTGGTACCACCAAGGTGGTGGTCTAGGATTGGCCCATTCAACCTCTGTGAACGTGAGCAGCTCTGGCCACCATCAAATCTTAGGAGACCTTTGTCCTGCAGGCTTTGATGTGTGCTGCATGGGCTGTTTACCTTTAAGGTGATTGGCCCTGCAGGTATCTCCTCTCCTTTCTTTGTTTCTTTTCCGCTCACTCGCCCCCTTATATACCTGCTCCCCTCCTCCATTAAACGGAGATTCTTGCTGGACAGACTCCCGGCTGGTGTGCATTTTTCAGCCGTCGACACTCACCATCCTGCCTGACCCCGTGCCCCCTCCTGGCTGGTCCTAGGGTGGGCACCCAACCTTTGTTGTTCGGTGCGGAAGGAACAACAACTGGTGCCCCGTGTGAGGAACGTGTGAGGAATGAGGAACGAGGGAACTTCGTCAGCAGGCAATCGGTTCGGTTCGCGGGTGAGTGTACCCCATTGAAATATGGGACAGTCCAGCTCCAGGTATGACCCCTCCCTAGACTCCCTCCGGAGACTCCTTAGGAGCCGGAGGTTAGAACTTTCAGACAGTCAAGTTTTTCGGACCTGGAAGGTCCTCATTAAGATAGCCCCCTGGCTTCCGCTCTATGGGCATCACAATCTTGGGGAAAAAATTATTTTCCTCGCCCATAGGATACAAATAAAAGATAAACCACCTGATTGCAAGTTAGATTCCTGTGCTTTAAAGCCTTCCAGCAACTCTGCACAGAGGAAAAAAGCAAACGTCTTCCAGCCTCTCTCAGGTCAATTCAGACATTGAGCAGGCAATTGCCACTCCCACAAATTCTTTCATCCCAGCGGGAGTGTAAAAGCCAGAATTCCAGCTCTCTAGCTCCCACAGCTCCCTGTGAGGAGGTGTTACAAGACCAACTAGCCTTGAACGATATAGAGCCAACTTTCAGTCCACGCAATACCTCAGTGTTTATTATAATAAAGAGAGGTAGAACTAAATGGAGACTATTGCAGGACTTAGGAGCAATTAATAGATACATGCAAAAGATGGGAATTTTACGGTTTGCTCCCATATCAAACCAAAAACAGTATCCAGGACAGTCTGAACTTTACTATCTCTACTCCAAGGCTAACAGCAAAGCCAAGGAAAAGGACTTTACAACATTTAAACTTCCCTGGCCTGACTTTGTTAAAGTCTGCTTTGAAATGCTACAACACAGAAAGATGATTTTATTTTCATGCTGTTTTAAATCCTTAACGGTCATGTCTTTTTGCAGGGCTTGCTTTTTGATTAAGTTCTGTATTTTCTGAGCTCATGAATTTTTCTTTTCGTCTGTGTGTATATGTGTATATTGTGTTGTCTTGTCAAATGTGTCCAAAAACCATGTACATGGTATCAAATTAACTTAAAAAGAGCTCAAAATTAAAGATTAAAAGATAGATTTACATATCTTAATCACGTGATTTAATAGGTTCAATTTCAATTGGGTAAACAAATAAGAGTAAAAGTCTTAAAATTACTTAACTGACAAGTCTCTTCAGGTGGTATAGCTAATGTTTATTTTAAATGTCCTAACATTACTTTACTCACAGGTTTTTCAAAGTAAGAACACTACTGTTTATTGTAAAATGCCTAATGTCCTTTGTTTCTAGGATGTGTCTTCAATAAGGAAAAGAGTCTTTTACTTGAACTCCAGCAAAAGTAAATTATACAGTGCTTTGCTAAAATAATTAATAGCCATTATCATTTTTTCTCCTAGGACTCTTGTTTTGTTTTTCTTAAATGTTATATTTTTGGAGCTCCACAATTTCAATCCTACATAACTAGGTTAATGCTTTTTGATCAGTTATTTTCAACTCTAGAGTTATTTTTTATCTATAACAATGAAAATTCACGTACAAAAGGCTAAAAGTTTTTTTTGTGTATATGTGTTTGTGTTGTCTTTTGTGTGTCCAAAATTCATGTACATAAATTCTTTCTTAAAAAAAAAAAAAACAAAAAAAAACAAAAAAAACTGAATTTGGGTAACATCAAGACAATTGTGCTATTATTCTTCTTTGTATATTAATGTGTTTGAATCTTCCAGGTACACAAGTCTTTGGAGCAGAAAATTTATCAAGCTGCTGTTCTCCACACTAAACTTGTCTGTAATGGTAATTTTAAACTTATAGAAATAGCAAATTTTATTGGGGACTTATTTTATCATTTAATGTTCTATATAACAGTGTAAGAGTCGCTCAGGCTAAAGGACATGAAAGAGTTAAATGGTAGGAGATGGTTAACTAAAAGAAGCCAGAAGATGGCCCAGAAAAGATAATGAGACCCCCACCAGCATCTTATTGTAATTCTGTGACTAAGACAGATAAAGGGAACTGAGCTTGGGAGCTAACCTTGTGTGAACATCACCAGGTTGTTAGTGAGACCATAAATTGCTCAGCTAACCTTGTGTAAACATCACCAAATTGCTAGTAAATCCATAAGTTGTTCACCCAAGGAAACCGCCCCTTTGCTTATTGTTATAAAAAGCTTGCCGTTCTTTGGGGGCTCTCTGCCTCCGTCCTGCTGTTAGGACATGTAGGGAGCCCCAAGCATGCTTGGACAATAAACCCTGTGTGTGTTGCATGAGAAGGTCTCTTGGAGTCTTCCTTCGCTGGCAGTAGGTGTCTCGACCCTAACAACAGGACCTGTTATCAATAGGGTATATGTAAGTTTGTCACTTTTTATGTTGAGATCAAAAGTTAAATGCAAATGTATTTAAAAGTTAGTGAGAGTGAGAGCCTGATTGTTTAAAGGTTAATATCACGAAACATAAAAGCATTTGGTCACTTTGCTACACAAAAGGAAAGTTAGAAACTAAAATGATGGTTCAAAGAGGAGGCAAAAATCAGCTTCAGAACTAAGATACTTTACCTAAAATTGTAAAGAGCCCTGCCTTACCTGAGATGGGGCTCCGCCTCCCACCCTGCTGCATGTCAGAATGGCTCCAACATAAGCCAAACTTTTGTTCATTTAAAGTTATATTCAAAAGATTGTTTACTGTAAAATGCTGTGATCTCAAACAGGGAATATAATATATGGCTCAGGCAGAATATAAGATGACTATTACACAAGCTAAACATGTTTTTACTGTTGTTAATTGTATTTTGTATTTTCCTTGTAAGCTCTATAACTGCCTGATTAATGTTTTAAAGGGTACTGCTTCAGGAACAAACCTAAATTTAAAATACTAAGCCATCACCTATAGAACAGATGAAATAATATAACCCTAATTAGATAAAAGGTAGTAATAATTACAAAGTTATAGACATTGGAGTTAAAGCCCAGTACTCTTACTTTGTGATTGGTGAAACTGGCTTGCTGGATGTTTAAGATCAAACTTATAGATCAAGATTTAAAAACTTTAAAAACTTCTGTTACTGCATTACAAGAATCCCTTACCTCCCTCTCTGAGGTTGTTTTACAAAACAGGCGAGGCCTAGACCTCCTCTTTTTGCGAGAGGGGGGACTTTGTGCTGCATTAAAAGAGGAATGTTATTTTTATGCTGACCACTCTGGGGTGGTCAAAGAATCTATGGCAAAGTTAAGAAAGCATTTGGAAGAACGGCGACTCGAACGAGAAGCCCAAAGAGGATGGTTTGAATCTTGGTTCAATCAATCTCCCTGGCTAACCACTCTGTTATCTGCTATAATCGGTCCTTTAACTATCTTGCTTCTAATCCTAACTATAGGTCCCTGTCTCTTCAACAAGGTCATGCAGTTCATCCAAAAGCGCCTTGAAGCAGTTCAATTGATGAGCGTCCAAGTTCAATATCAAAGATTGGCCACCAGCTCCGAGGAGGATCGTTATGCCACCGCTAGGGTGTAATGTTGCCGTCGCCATAGGGACCCCTTGAGTCGATGATGGGTAAGACCCCAAGCGCTGGGGCAACCTAAGACAGGCTCAAGCTGAGGCTCCACCCCTGGAGGCTGCCTATGGTGGAATCTCCAATGGCGGGTAAGATTTGTGGAAACCGCATATCAACCTAAGACAGGACCCTGGCCCTAAGGAGGCCAGGCTTCCAATGACGGGTAAGAATGCGATTTGCCATGAACAACCTAAGACAGGAATTCCACCTAGCGACAATAATAAAACAAAAAGGGGGAGATGTAGGGACACACCTTAAGATGGCGACCGCAACAACAACACCACCCTTGGGGCAAAAGCCTCCCCCACTCATGGTACCACCAAGGTGGTGGCCTAGGATTGGCCCATTCGACCCCTGTGAACGTGAGCAGCTCTGGCCACCATCAAATCTTAGGAGACCTTTGCCCTGCAGGCTTTGATGTGTGCTGCATGGGCTGTTTACCTTTAAGGTGATTGGCCCTGCAGGTATCTCCTCTCCTTTCTTTGTTTCTTTCCCGCTCACTCGCCCCCTTATATATCTGTTCTCCTCCTCCATTAAACGGAGATTCTTGCTGGACAGACTCCCGGCTGGTGTGCATTTTTCAGCCGTCGACACTCACCATCCTGCCTGACCCCGTGCCCCCCCCCCCCCCCCGGGCCCTGGGTGGGCACCCAACCTTTGTTGTTCGGTGCGGAAGGAACAACATTGACAAACACCACAGAGAGGACCTTACGGACTCCTCGGCCAGAAGTGCATGGTTTGGGAAAGCAGACACATTCAAGGGAGCAGCGGTGGGCAGCAGGAACGTGGGCCATGCCACGGGAAGCACAGCCTGGCCGAGTCAGGGCTGATCGCAGGCTCCCGGGCCAGCTTCCTGTGCTCGCCTGCCTGGAGGTCAGGTGAGGTGGGGCCAGGGTGCAGACCAGGCTGTGAGCGGTGGGTCACGGGTCCTGCCTTCTATGTTCCGTGGACGTTCACTCCTCTCCAGTGGTTCATGAGCGCTTCTCTTGTGAGTCTCAGTATGAATATTTTCCCCTCCATCTCCCCAAATTTCTATCTCTAATCCTAAATGCAGGTTTTTTTTTTCTGTACTTGGTATTCTTCCAGGAATTCTCTATTATTGATCTACAGCCCTAGATCTTTCTTAAAAAAAAATTTGAGACAGCATCTTACTAAGTTGCCTAGGTTGGCCATGAACTTGTGATCCTCTGCCTCGGCTTCCAAAGTTGCTGGGATTACAGGCTTGAGAGACCACACCCGGCCACAGCCCTTTTTATTTTGAGATATGGTCTCACTAAGTTGCCCAGGCTGGCCTCAAATTTGTGATCCTCCTGCCTTGGTCTCCTGAGTAGTTGGGATTGCTGGTGGGCAACACTATGCCCAGCTAAGAATGTGCTTTTCATATAAACTCCCAAGTGAAGATCAGAGTGGTGATCCCAGCATCTTAGCCTAAGAGACAGAATCCCTCACTCCACACTTCTAGTTGTGTAGTCATGGGTGAGTACTCAAGAATTTCTCATCTACATCCGGCACAAAGCAACTGTTAGCAAATACAAAAACTGATATGATTCCTTTCATCTTATTAGATCATAATGGAATGAAATCAGAGAGTGACATGATACTTTTTTTATACAGAAACTATAAAAATACATGGATATTGAACAATACTCTTTTGAATGATGAATGGATGATAGACGAAATCAAGAGAGAAATTAAAAAATTGTTAGACTCAAACAAGAACAGAGAAACAACATAGCAGAACCTCTGGGACTCTACGCAGGTAGATTTAAGAGAGTTTATAGCTATGAGTGCCTATAGAGAAAATCAGAAAGATCCAAAATAAATCTAAGGATGCCTCTCAAAGTCCTTGAAAAACAACACACCAATTCCAAAACCAGGAGAAGATAGGAAGTAATTAAAATCAGAGTCAAAATTAATGAACCTGAGAATAAAAAATACAAAGGATCAATGAAAAAAGAGTTGGTTCTTTGAAAATATAAACAAGATTGATAAAGCTTTAACCAAACTAACCAAAAGAAAAAGAGAGGAGACCCAAATTAATAAAATTAGAGATGAAAAAGGAGAAATTACCACAGAAATCACAGAAGTCTAGTGGATCAATTAGGGACTATTTTGAAAACTTATATTCCAATAAGTTAGAAAATTTGGAAGAAATGGACATATTTCTAGACAAATAAAATCTGCTGCTGGGCGAAGTGGAGCACACCTGTAGTCCCAGCACTTGGGAGGCTGAGGCAGGAGGATCACGAGTTCAAAGCCAGCCTCAGCAACTCAGCGAGGCCCTAAGCAACTCAGTGAGACCCTGTCTCTAAATAAAATACAAAAGAGGGCTGGGGATGTGGCTCAGTGGCCGAGTGTCCCTGAGTTCAATCCCTGGTACCCAAAAAAAAAAAAAAAAAAAAAAAAAAAAAAAAAATCTGCCAAAACTGAATCAAAAGGACTTACAAACCCAAACAGACCAATAACATATAAGCAATAATAAAGTCTTCCAATAAAGAAAAGCCAAGAACCAGCTGGATTCTCAGCCAGATTCTACCAGACCCTTAAAGAAGAACTAATGCTAACGCTTCTTACATTTTTCCATGAACTAGAAAGGAATGGAGCACTTCCAAATTCATTCCATGAAGGCAGAGTCACACTTACACAAAAACCAGATGAGACCACATGGAGGTAAGAAAACCACAGACCAATATCCCTGATGAACTTACATGCAAAAATCCTTCATAGAATATTAGCAAATGTGATCAAAAACATATTAAGAGGAATGTACACCATGACCAAGCTGGTTTTATCCCAGAGATGCAAGGATGGTTTAATTTATGTAAATCAATAAATGTAATTCATCACATAAATAAAGATAAAGAATCACTTAAGCTATCTTGATAGATGTAGAGCAAGCTTTTGACAAAATTCAGCACTCATTCTTCATGAAAATACTGACTAGGGATAGAAGGAACCTACCTGAAAATCACAACGCTGGATATGAAAAACCCAAAGCTAACCTCATAGTAAATGGGGAAAAACTGAAAGCATTTCCTTTAAAATCTGGATGTGCACTCTCCCACTCCTATTTAATATTATATATAGTGTTATAAATTCTAGACAGAGCAATTAGGCAAGAGAAGGAAATAAATGGGATAAAAATAAGAAAGGAAGAAATCAAATTATCACTGTTTGCAGGTGATATGATCCTATACTTAGAAGATACACAATATTCCACCAGAAAACTGTTAGAGCTAAAAAACAAATTCAGCAAAGTAGCAGGTTACAAAGTCAACATAAAAATCAATAGCTTTCTGGAGCTGGAGTTGTGGCTCATTGATAGAGCGCTTGCCTGGCATATGTGAGGCCCTGGGTTCAATTCTCAGCACCACATACAAATAAATAAATAAAATAAAAAAGATCCATTGACATCTAAAAAATATTTTAAAAAATCAATAGCTTTCCTATATGCCAACAATGAATCCACTCAGAAAGAAACCAGGAAAACAATCCCATTCACAGTAGCCTCAAAAAAGAATAAACTATCTAGGAAAGAAATCTTACCAAGGAGGTGAAAAACCTATACAATGAAAACTATAGAACACTGAAGAAATAAATTGAAGACACAGGAGGATGGAAAGGCTTCCCATGTTCATGGATAGGCATGATCAGTATTTTTTTTTTATTTTTATTTTTTTGGCGGTGCTGGAGTTTGAACCCAGGGTTTTGTGCTTGCCAGGCAGGCACTCTACCAACTGAGCTATATCCCCAGCCATAATCAGTATTGTTTAGATGGTCAGAGTACCAAAAGCAATACACAGATGCAATCCCCATCAAAATATCAATGACATTCTTCATAGAACTAGAAAAAAAAAAAAAAGTCCTCAAAGTCATATGGAAGTGAAAAAGACCCGAAATGTAGAAAGCGATATTAAACTATAAAGGACTGAGCTGGAAGCATCACAAACCTGATCTCAGGACATGCCGCAAAGGCACAGTAACCAAGCAGCATGGGACTGATGTAAAATCAGACAATGCAGTTTTAGAAATGAACCCACACAGCTACAGCCCATGGACTCCTGCCAAAGGCGCCAGAGAAACACATGGAAGAGGGGCCAACCTTTCAAAATGGTGCCGGGAAAACTGGTCATCCACATGCAGAAGACTGCAACTTGACCCCTATCTCTCACCCTGTATAAAGGTCAACTTGAGATGCTCTGAAACAACTAGAAGAAAATGCAGACGCTTCAAGATGTTATTACAGGCATGAATTTATTTGGACAAGACCCCCCAAAACAAAATGATAAACAGGATCATACCGCACTGTGAAGCTTCCGCACAGCAAAGGAAACAGCAGAGTGAGGCGGCACCTGTGGAAGATGAGGACATATCTGCCCACTATTGATCTGGCAAAGGATCAGCATCCAGAGCAGATGAGAAATCAATACAGAAACCCCAGATGATCCAATTAAAATATGGGCAAGTTACCTGAATAGAATCTTCTTGAAAAAAGCAAAAGACCAATATATGAAAATAGCTCAATATCATTAGCTGTCAGGGAAATCCAAATAAGAATTACAACTAAGTGTCCTCTCACTCCAGTTAGAATTGCTACTATTAAAAAAATAGCAAATGTAGGTGAGGATGTGGAGAAAAAAGAACACTTCTATAGTGTTCATGGAAATGAAGATTGACACAGCCCTTGCAAAGAAGAGTCTAGAGATCCCTCAAGGCCAAACTTAGATCTGACACATGATCCAGCCTTCCCACTTCTGGGAATATATCCAAAGGAAATGGAAATGACCAACATACTCAGAGACACTTGCACACCCACGTTAACTGCAGCACTGTCCACAACAGCCAAGATATGGAACCAGCTTAGTCCCCATCGACAGATGAGTGGACAAGGAAAATATGGTGTATACACACCTTGGAATATTATTCAGCCACAGAGAATGAAACCCGCTCACTTGTAGGAAAATGGGAGGAACTGGAGGACATGATGCTGAGTGAGAGATGTCAGGCACAGAAGGATTAGCACCACATGTTCCCTGTCACGTGGAAGCAGAAAGGCTGACCTCAGGTAGAAGAGTGACCGCTAGAGGCTGGAAGGTGTGTGTTGGGTGGGGAGGGTGGACACAGGGTGCCCATGTGCACGCAGGGAAGCATCATGCTGAATTCTACCAACAACGCAGCTGATACACATCAGCCAGAAGCAAAGCAAAATTAAGTCCGCGTTTTCCATGGGTGAATTTAAAACTAGGGTAACAGGGTAGGAAACCAGGCTTCCCTAAATCAGTTTTTCAAAGGTCATCAATATGACCCTCAGTGTTCCCCAAGACTCTTTCAAAATGACCTCCAGATTTGTCTGAAGACAATGCAAAGATTCTGTCATAAAATAATAAAGTAATAACAGAACACGCCACATTCTATCGTGATGCTCACCAAACACTGAGGCTTTCTGGGGCACACCAGTGGATATTTTTAATTCCATAAGTTAGATATTTATTCTTATAGAAGTTAGAAGGTCATTAGCATAGCAAACTCGTGATTTCCATAAACAATATTTCCTAGGTCAATCTCAAAATTCTATGCCCTTTAAAAAAATATTATGATTGGATATAGCAAAAGTTGTAAAGGAAGCACACAAGACGAAAGCCATTCTGAGAACCACTCCTTTCATGTTTATTCTGCTTAATGATGTACACTGCAGCCCTACCTTGGTCAAGGGGTTTGGTAGTGTAAAACTCAGAGGTGAATAATGGTAGCTTATTGCTTACAGGATTTCTCTTCATTTCTTTAAAAAGTGTTAAATCAGACTTAGAACATGACTCAATGTTTTTATAAAATAAAATGATTTTCTATAGTCTTCCTCTTCCTGGGAATGTAACAGGCTACCATTTTACATATTTGGCTTTTATGCATTAAAAGTTTATTTATAAGTTTTCCATCCACTGAATAATTTGAGTTACTGGGTCATTGAACAGGAAGACAGTTTCCCATGTTTCCATTGCCCCATGTGAATCACATGCTGCTAAGTGGAGGACGGAGGCTGAAGGCTTTCCCACACTTACATTCACGCACCTTCCCCCGGGTGTGGGTTTTCCTGTGCTGGTTCAGGTGTGCGCTCTGGCTGAAGGCTTTCCCACACTCAGGACATTTGTAAGGCCTCTCTCCGGTGTGGGTCCTCTCGTGCTGGTTGAGATGTGTCCTCTGGCTGAAGGCTTTCCCACAGAAGCTGCACTCATAGGGTTTCTCTCCTGTGTGCAGTCTATGATGCTCGGTAAGAGACGTGATTCGGCTGAAGGCCTTGCCACACTGATTGCACTTATAGGGTTTCTCTCCAGTGTGGATCCGCAGATGCTGGGTGAAGGAGGAATGCTGGCGGAAGGCTTTCCCACACTCGTTGCATATAAACGGCTTTTCCCCTGTGTGAATTCTCTGATGTTGAATGAGATGTATTCTCTGGCTGAATCTCTTCCCACATTCATCACACTTATAGGGCTTCTCTCCTGTCAGCACTGGCTGAGGCTGGCTGAGAGGCAAGTTGTGGCTGAAGGCCTTTCCACATTCCAGGGGGTTCTCTTCTGCATGTGCACTATTGGGAAGAAGAATATGTTGACTCAAGGTTCTTCCACACTCATTGAATTCACAGGGGTTCTCTGTCACAGGGTTTTCCCGGTAGCAGATCAAGTCTGAGCTATGCCTGAGACTACTTCCTTGTGTGCCACAACAAAAGGGAATTTGAATGGAAGGAGTTCTCTGACCATAGTTGTCCCCTGATCTCCTACATTCACGGCTTCTCTCCTGTGTGAGCTTTTGGTGGATGAGAGATATTGGTCCCAAATGTCTCTGCTGGTTTTCTTGGTTCCACTCTACCTGATAATCAAGATCCCAGAGTCGTCCTAAGATGGAGTACCAGAAACGGTCTCCTGTTAGTCTTTGCATTATCAAGTCCTCTGTTGGGTTTTCATCAGAAATATTTTGGCTTAGAGCTGACTTTATTACTTCAGGTATGTTCTCCCCATCTAAAAGAAATTCAGAATATGTAAATACTTTCCAATATTCTTTTTTTGTTTTGTTTTTGCGGGGCTGGGGATTGAACCCAGGGCCCTGTGCATGCAAGGCAGGCACTCTACCAGCTGAGCTATATCCCAGCCCTCCAATATTTTTTATGCTTTGAAAAAGCACTTGTGGTGTACAGAACTGCCAAATGAATGGAAGGCACCTGTGGCATTCAGCTATCAAACAAGTCCACATCACTCGAGGAAGACGACCCAGGAAGGGAAGGGCCGGGAGCAGCACTGCCTCAGCTGTCTGAGTGTGCCCTCCATGCTGGGTGGCCGTATGGTCACTGTCCCAACTGGGACTCTCATCACGAAAAGTGGCACCACAAACAACCACACCAGGAACTGGGGGGATCCCATGACTGTAACTTGACCCTCCCTCACTCTCCTCCCTCCCACCTCTTCCCTCAAGAGGGCCAGGGCCTCACAACACGGTTCTCTCCTAAGAAGTGTCTACCCGTCTCCTCAGGGATCTGGCTCAGATATCCTCACAGCCTTGATCTGGTGGGCTCATGGTGGGTTCAGGAGGCTGTTTTCTACCTGCGTGACGTAGGGAAGTTCCCACACCTACCCTGATGTGCAGATATCTTCTGTCAGCCCTGGATGTAATTTTATACAGTTTTTACTTATTTTGAAACCAAAACAGAATGATAGCATATATACTGCCTATGTAACTTTGTTTTTCATTGAATTATATTCTGAGTGTAGATTGACCTCATTCTTTATAAAGGTTATATCCTATTTTTAAAAAACTGTTCTCAAGTTTTAGGTTCTCAATTTTATTTTATTGTTTGTACTGGGTTGAACCCAGGGCCCCACACATGCTAGGCATGCACTGAGCTACATCCCAGCCTGTTTTTTTATTTCGAGACAGAGTCTTGCTAAGTTGCCCAGGCTGGCCCTGATCTTGTGACCCTCACTTCCTGGTAGCAGGGAGTGCAGGTGAGCACCACTGTGTGGTTACCTTCCCTGAGCAGGCTCAGCTTGAGATGGGCACAGGGGAGGGCTGCTCTCTCCTTCCTGGTCTCAGACTAAGGTCTATGCAGGTTCTGCAACACCTGTCCAGTTCGTGGCCTTCTTGTTAGCAGAGTGAGACTGCAGACTCCAGCCCTGGCTGCCTCTCAGTCTCAGGCACATCCTTCCTCTGGGGCATGACTTCCCTTCTGTATCCCTGGGCTTCTCTGGCCCTGCTCCCTCCAGTCTCACCCCCACTTTGAAATTCTTTCCCGATCAAGATCAAGTCTTGGCCTAATGGGCCTAACCCTTGGGGAGGAGCACCACCCGCCATTCTGTGGACCTCTCTGCTCCACGTGTCCGTTCCCACCACCTCCTGGCCAGCTGGCATTCACATACCCAGCAGAGCAGGTGCGTTGGGGTCAATGAATGGGAATTACAAAGAAGAAAGAGGAGAGGAAAGGGTCTGAGAAAACAGGAGGGCCGAGGGAAGGAGAGAAAGAGAGGAGAGAGCCCAGGCTTCTGAATCCCAGGCTAGACTGCATATTTGTCTTCATGGGATCACCCCAAAAGTTAAGGAAGGGAGAAGAGGCCAAGGGAAGAAAGGGAGGCCAAGAGCAGAGACAAGGAGGAGAAAAAATACTCAGGGAGTACCTGCAGGCCTTCTGGGAGGCAGGGGTACAGAGCCTGGCCTGTGCAGGTTGGGAAAGTGTCCTCACGGGGCCGCCCTTCCTACCCCAGTCGCACCCCAGTCCTCTGTAGAAAGGTCTGATTTTGAGACAGGGTCCTGCTAAGTTGCCCTGGCTGGCTGAGTTAGTGATCCTCCTGCCTCGGCTCCCCAGTCACCTCTTCCCAGGTCTCAGCCTCATTCAGTTCTACCTGCTTCCCACCTGTCTGGACATGTTTCTTTGACTCTTTGGCTGCTCTCCAGTTTCTAGTCCTCTTGAGGCCTCCTTCTCTTCCCGGACTTTGCCGAATCATTAATTCTTGATCAGCTTTCCTCCTTTAGTCTCACCAATTGACCAGGCCTCCACCGGGCCCTGTGGCTGCTGCTGCATGCTAACCTCGGGAAACAGCATGCCCTGCCCAGGGAAGCCACTGTCGGGGGACTCTCGCCGGGCCTTCACAGCTGCAGGGCCTGCTCCCGCATCTCTGGTCAGCTTCCACCAGCCCACTAAGCGCCCCCAGTTCCTTCTCTGCACCTGCTTTCCCAGCTCCTTCACACTCAGCCCCAGACCCTGCTCTCTGATTTACCAAGAAAATAGAAGTCGCCATACAGGATCCCCAACACGTCCCGCCAACAAACGCACCACACACACCACACGTGCACACACAAGCACACACACACATGCGCACACACACACAGCCCTGCCTCCTTCCTGCCCACGCTTGCTCTCTGCAACCCCGCCCCAGCTCCCATCTGCTCACCTTCCTTCAGAGTCCTCCCTTCAGAGTCATGGGTAAGCTGAAATCATTCCTGCTTGGAACTCTCTCCTCACACAACTTTCCCTCATTCCAGGGAAACTCCATTTTCTCCTCTCCCACCTCGATGCTCATGAACCCACGGAACGCACTAGCACAGTTGTATTTCTAACCAGGTGCGGACGGACTCCTCCCGGTCCGTTTCTCTTATTGATGCAATCACAACCTCCTTGTTGCTGAATCACTGGAGATTTTCCAGGTCTCCTCTTAGCCAAGAAGAGATTTTGGGTAAATTGGTGCTGGCCAACGTCCATAACAAGGAGGCATGGCCTGCAGCACCCCAGGGGACATGCCAGAATTCAGTCCCACAGCTAGGTCATCCTCTCGGTCCCTTGAGTCACAGAAGTGCTTTACCACACTTCATGAGGACTGCAGGCTGTCTCGCAGGACCATGAGAACTGTCAGGTATTTCCCTGGAAGAGGCTGCAAGGCTGCCTGCCTGGGGAGGGACCTGAAAGGGAACCAGCTGCTTGAGAGGCCCCGTGAGCCCCAGGCATCCAGGGCAGTTGCATAATGAAGTCGGGCAGTTGTTCTACAGTGAGCAACTGGATTTTCTAGCTGGAGGCCTGTGGGCAGGGGACAGGGGACAGGGGACAGGTGGATCCTACAGGTGTAGCATGTGCAGTCTGGGGAAGGATCAGCTCTGCCCTCTGCTGAGGTTCCTGCCTTGGCAATTCACCTGCAACGGGAGTTTTAACAATCTCTTGCTTCAGTGTCCTGCTCCCCAGTTCAGGGCTGTGCAGGGCTGTAGAAACACGCCACCAGCGGTGTCGGGGAAGTGCCAGGGTTCTTCACAGCATATCTTAATTACCAGACTCTGCTCATGGAAGGGGGGCACTGCCAGCCAAAGTTCTGCTCCTGAGGTCTCAGCAGGGCTGAAACAGGAATGAGTTTCTTACTAAGATAACCTAGAGTCACGCCAAAGCCAACCTGAGAAAGCAGAAGTGTAAACGGCAGAAAACCAAGTCCACGTAGTGAAACCAGGTGCCAGGGCACAGAATCAGAGGGACTAGGCAGGGAAGGGAGGGTGAGCCGCCCGAGCCACCGGAGCAGAGCATGCCTATCTCAGCACGCATTTGCTGAAACAAGCAGGAACGTGGCCGGTGTGTTCCTGCATCAGGAGCTGTTGTTACTGCTTGGTCAAGGAAGCCCACAATTAAGAGGCTCAGAGAAGAGGGGACAGAGTCAACAGACCTAGGCTTTGAAGCCTTCGATTAAGTGATAGCATGACATTAATCAGTAAAAATATGATTTAAGGACTGGGGTATAGCTCAGTTGGTAGAGTGCTTGCCTTGCAAGCACAAGGCCCTGGGTTCAATCCCCAGCACCTTAAAAAAAAAAAAAAAAGATTTGAAATCTGGAGGGAGCATGTGGGTGAAACGCTGGTTGGAAATGTAGAAGTGGGAAAATAACTTGGAAGGCGGCTGAAAAGCAGAACACCATGTCCTCCATGTCCAGCAGCTCAAGGAGGAGAAGAAGGCTGGAGGGGAGGGAGGGACAGAGGAGCCACAGCAAAGGAGAGGAGCCCACGGCAGCCATGAGCTAGGCAGCTCAAGAGCTAGGCAGCTCAAGAGCTCAAGAGACTGTGCTGAGCGGTCAGCACAGTCAGACCAGCAGGACACACAGGTGGCTTCCAGCCACTGAATTTGATGGGAAAGAAGTCAGGAACAGTCTCCAAGGAAATAGCTTCAGTAGCACGGGGGTCACATCACAGGTGCACAGGGAATTAGAAATGAGGCCGAAGGTTTAACTAAGTTTGAAGAGTTTGATAATAAAAGGAAGAAGAAAAAATGAAAAGTGGGCAAAAATACAGAGCATCTTTGACAAGGAAAAGAAGGATTTAAAGAACACTGGGAGGACCTCTGAATAAGAAATGTGGAGAGGATTCCTTGTGGAGATCTGGAGCATTAAGGTACTTGTGGGTGTTCACACTAAGACTTGCAAAATAACTTCTGTATTCCATATTTAAATAATGAATATATATGTTGTTGAATAAAAAAAAAAAACCCCAGCCATTTCCACTTTGGAAATAAAATTTGAACTGAATTTTTTCAAAGGCTTCAGTATTTAAGTCCTGGGGGAGATCAGAGCACACCCCAGTGAATACTTATTTCAAAAGTGAGGCTTTCCCCTGGGTGTAAGGCCTGCATGCTCACTTCTCACCTGGAGGGGTGTCCGGGGGGCTGTCTGCTCCTGTCACCCCCAGCTCCTCTTGCTCCAGCTGAGTGATCACCTCTGGCTTGTAAAGCTGATGCCCTGTTCATGGAAGAAAGGATGTGTCAGGAGTTCATGCTGGGAGCACAAGCACGTCTCAGAGTCACCTCCGCCCTCTGTCCCTGGGGCCTCTGGGCTTGAAGAAGGGAGGCTACAGAGGCCGCCAAATGACCTTCTCCTTTCACCCTCCACAGAGAAGGGCAGGAAACAAGGCCTCTGAGCCAGGAGCGATTGGCACCCTTGCTGTGGCCTGGCCTGCCTTTACCAAAGCCCTGCAGATTGTGGCCACAGAGGAAGGAAACTCGGCTCACAGGGATGCCACCGTTACCCAGAGCCACCAGGTTCCTGTAGTTCTCCAGCATCACATCCCGGTAGAGGTTCTTCTGAGCAGGATACAGCCGCTCCCACTCCTCTCTGGTGAAGTCCACGGCCACATCCTGGAAGGTCAGCGACTCCTGAAACACCAAGTGTGCCTGCTCAGGCCGAGGCCCTCAGGAGGGTGGAGACAGTGCAGGGAACAGGGAGCACGTCTGAGCACTCCTCAGGGAGTCCTCCAACTGAACAGTCCAGGTCGAAACTATCCAACCACAGTGCCTGTCCCCCTATCGTCTTTCAGGACATAAAAATGTGCATGAGCTGGCTGCTGGTGTTAAAGGTCTGCAACGGCAGCTACCTGGGAGGCTGAGGTAGAAAGGCTTTGAGTTGGAGGATAGCTCAGGCTGTAGAGCAAGATCTGGTCTCAAAAAACAAAACACAAAAATGCGTGACATATTCCTTGCTTTAAGCATTTGAAATTTGTTTCAGGGTAAAGATTCTCATCTCATCCACATAATCAAAAGACTATAGGAGAAACTGATTTCAGAAATTGAAGAACGGAGGATTTTTTTTTTTTTTTTTGGTACTGGGGATTGAACCCAGGGGCACTCCACCACTGAGCCACATCCCCAGCCCTGTTTTGTATTTTATTTAGAGACAGGGTCTCACTGAGTTGCTTAGGGCC
>JAJEJO010001429.1:20215-39124 GCA_020662805.1 Glaucomys volans
TTTTTTTTTTTTTTTTTTTTTTTGGAACCAGGGATTGAACTCAGGGACCCTCAGCCACTGAGCCACATCCCCAGTCTTATTTTGAATTTTATTTAGAGACAGGGTCTCACTGAGTTGCTAAGGGCCTGGCTAAGTTGCTGAGGCTGGCTTTGAATTCTCGATCCTCCTGCCTCAGCCTCCCAAATCGCTTGGATTACAGGCGTGGGCCACCACGCCCGGCTACAGAGGATGTTTTGAAATTGAAATTAGGTATCACATATCTTGTGTAAATCCTTAACAGATTCTTATGCACTGGACAGGAAAGGAGAGAGAATATTTGGTAGGTTAAAAAAAAAGAAGTAGCCAAGGTGCGGATGGGGAGTAGAAGCCACGTGATCCAAGTCGGGTTAAAAGAGAAACTGCCTCGTTTCAGGCAGGGATTTCAAACACAAAGGGTGACCCCCCCAATTCCTCCATCACTGGTGCTTTGTAAGCGACCTTTTGCTGGACATTGGCACCCCCTCCTAATACAAAGACCTCTTCCTCCTCCCACCCGCAATGCCCCCCACTTCATGGGTACAAACCAGTGCTGCTCCCGCAAGTCAGCTATACAACCGTGATTTTACTTAATTTTCATGCCTTGATCATTCATCTTTCCAAAATGTATTTCAGTTCAATGACTCATGCAATTTAGAGAGAAGTACTGAAGCTAGAAGAAATCAAACAATTCAGTCAAGGACATAAATTAGCAGATGGCAATGGGGTTCCTCCCTGGCTCCTGTTCAGAGCTGGTGGCCGATGACACCACACAGTCGCCTTCTGAGTTTCTGGGTGCTCCCTGGCCGCCTTCCACCTCCCCGTGCTTCCAGAGGCGGCCGCAGAAGCTGTGTCCGCAGGGAGAGGGAACCTGGACCACGGCTCACACTCTGTATTTTTGTATTTTGGTGGAGTTTGGGCCCAGGGCCTCTGACTGCAGAGATCACCCTGATCACGCCCCCAGTTCACCATTCTCCAAAATCCACGGCAGGGCAGCCGCTTTGTGGCTGGCGGGGTCAGTACCCACCTCTAGCTTCTCCTCCCTGTCACACTTTCTAATGACGACCCTCCATCTGGTTAGCCAGTTCTTTTTTCTTTCAAATTCTTAATGAATTTTACCTTTGGGTAGGTAACATATGATTACAGCATAGTAACGAAGACAAAAACACGTAACAAAGCGGAATCTCTCCCAGAGTTCTCCCTCTCTGGCCCGCTTCTACTTCCCAATAGGTCAGAACTGTTCTTAGTTTCCACTGTATCTTTCCAGAATTTTTCTTCAAGCAAATGTAAATATAGATTATTTCCTGTTTCTTTTTTTTTTTTTTTACTTCCAAGGTAACATTACTTTTGATTTAATAATAACTCTGGAGTCCTTTCCACATCAGACCAGTTAGGACGCAGCTTCCTCATTATTTTTTTAAAGTGTCGTTTCATTTTTGATCAACACTAAAAGCCGACTGCACAGACATGGAGACACAGTGGTTGCCCAGGCGGTGGGAGGGGCAGGGGGAGGACGGGTCAGGGTGCTGACAGGGGCAGACGGGAGGAGTGGACTGTGGTTCCTCCTGCACTGTGGGTGCAGTCAGCCCCATTCCACAGCGGACCTCACGGGCGGGGACTGCACCCAGACCTCGTGCCTGCGAGGCGCGTGCAGAAGGTGCCAGCCACAGAGACGATGGGATGATAGGGAGAACTCTAACAGCATTTGAGAGGAGAGGAAACTGGATGTACCTGGGCCCTGACTGTCTGTGATCTGCAATTCGCTTCTTCCTCCTCCCTGCTCCCCTGCAGGGAAAGCACAGCCTTCAGAGAGGGCATCCCTGGGAAAAGAGCAGAACCATCCTGTTAATACACAATATTAGGGCTAAATTTAAACCCTGGGGCCTTTGTGTTGGGGTGACAGATAGCTCAGAGACAGGACCTGACGACAGAGGCTTGAAGGTTGGACGGCTGGACCCTGGCGTCCCTGCTCCTCTACGACTCTGGGGAACTCCGTGCAGGACTTCCTTCCTCTGGCACACAGCCACGGGAAGCGGGAGGGAAAGGACTGCGGCTGAGGTTCTGGTGTGGCCTGTGGGGAGCTCAGAGGTCCTCAGCCCTGTCTGCACCCTTGGTGACATTTAACTGGAGGCCAATGTGAAGCCCCCGCTCTTACAGATCTGAAACCCATTGGTCTGTAGGAGGCCTGGGCGGCAGCTTTTTAAAAATTTTATTTATTTACTGATGCTTATAATTATACGAACTAGCGGGGTTCATTATATCATATCTGTGCATGGGTATGATGCATAACTGGATCAGTCTCACTCCTAGTACATTCCCTTTCCCTCTCCTCCGGGCCCTTTCCTCTCATCCTCGCCAGCGATTGCTGTTGTCTGCATCCTTGATGATGGGCAAGAGCATTTAAAATTCTAAGGTATCCAGGTGATTCTAAGTGTGGACCAAATAGATGAGGTGATGCAGAAAACACGCTGGGCCAGTTCCCATCTTGATCCTCACGGGGTTAAATTCAGCCCAAACTGAAGCCTGCAGAGACCTGCTCCTCTGCTCTCAAGAGCTCCTGAGTGCAGGAGGGACACTGCACTCTGCTCCTTCCTTCAGGGCATCTGCGCTCCCCTCCCCTCCAGAGGTACTGCACCTCTTTGCAGCACCTGGGTTGCAACTCTTCTGGCACAGCCTCTCCAGTCAGGAGGTTCACCAGTGCCAGCAGCTTCAGGATCCTGGCCTGTCCTTAAAAGTGACTTCAGTGCCTTATAAGTAATGCCCCTCCGAGGTGTTAGAGGCTCAGGGGCCAAAGATTTTTGCCTCTCAGTGGCACCCGCCCTTGGAATCTTGCCTTGTTCATGTGGCATTGAGATGTAGGGACTCCTGAAGGTGGCTGTCACTCTGTTACTCAGTCATCTCTGTGGGGACTCTGCTACCATGCTCATATTCGTCCCCTGGCAGGATCTCGTAAGCTACGGATGCAGGTCAAGCACCTCCACAGGACACACACCAGAGTCACAGAGGAAACTCAGAAGTCCAAGTCAGCTAGAGACCTCAGGAGTCTGAAAAGAGAAGTACAAACCATTCACAAAGATGCACGGCAAGGTGTGGCACTCTTTAAATAATCAAGAGCACTCCCAGGATCTCTGATTTGCACATTATAAAAAGCAGGGATGTAAGGATGTATCCAACTATATGAAATTCAGCCTCAGTCCCTGCCTCCCTCTTCCCGGAGAAGAAAAACACAGTGGTCCTTGCGTGGTTCTTTCACAAAGAGCAGTTTCTTTCCCTTAAGAGGGAAAAAACAGGCACTGCAATCACAGAGTGAAATGCACTCATTAGCCACTAACAGGAAGAAAACAGGTTTCTTTCTTTTCCTGTTTACAAAGGTTGCCCTGAGAAATTGCTCTTAAAAAGTTAGTGATGGAAATAAAGAAAAAGCTATTTCCAAGAAGCCAATTTTTTTTTTTTTTCGAGAGAAAACTGCAATCCTAGTAGAATGGCTCTGTTAGGTAAGGTAGCTATTCACTGCCCAAGACACAACATTAATCTAAACATTTCACAACCAATTCACCATGAGGCAGACCTTTCAGGAGTAATTTAAAAGCATTTTAGGGGCTAGATTCAAATTTCACTACTATGGAAAAATCCCACTGTCAGAAAAGCCAGATAGAAGTTAATGAAAATACCCTTAAGTTTCAAACCCAGTCACCTCAAAGCCATGCACCACATTTCCCAAGCTAGGCAGAACAGGATTTCCTCTTTATATATATGAAAAAGACGTCTGAGATTACTTAGGTGATGTTTCCCCAAAGTATGCTAAATAGTATCTCACTGCCTCTACAAAAAGAGATCAAATCAAATTTGGAAAAGGCTGGCTTCAACAAAGTTAAATAAGTTTCTTTGCTACAAATCTTGGTAGGAAGATTTTTTTTTTTTTTTTTTTTTTTATGGTGCTGGGGATCCAACCCAGGGCCTTGTGCTTGTGAGGCAAGCACTTTACCAACTGAGCTACATCCCCAGCCCGGTAGGAAGATTTTTAAAAAATATTTTTTTATTTGTAGATGGACACAATGATTTTATTTTTTCATTTTTTAGTGGTGCTGAGGATCAAACCCAGTGCCAGGTAAGTGCTTCTACCGCTAAGACACAACCCCAGCCCATTGGTAGGAAGATTTTTAATGTCTATTGTGAATCCCAGAAAAAACCCCAGGGGCTAGAGAGCTTGCCCAGTATGTTATATACCATATGTATTGTTTTCCAAATGTGTTTAGTTTGAAAATATTTTTATGCCATCTACTCTTGTTTTTCAAGTCTCAGATTAAATCAGGAAAGATTCGATATCACAGACCAGCTAAGATCCCTCAATTACCACTTTTTTAAATGGCAGTTTTTATCACTGTAATCATCCATTCAGCAATCCATCTTTATCCCTCTCCACGAAGCCAGGAATGCAGTCTGCTCTTTTACCATTCTATTTTCAGTGCCCAGGGCCCAGCAGGTGGTAGGTACTGCATAAATATTTTAAAAAATGAGTAAACTAAAGGCTTCTAGCGCTTGCTTTTCTATTTAACAAAAAAAACCCCACTTTAATTTGCAACAATTTTAGGGTTATAGGAAAGTTGAAAAGGAGCACATGCGTAACTCCTGTACACCATTCAGCCTGCTCACCCTGTTAATATTTCAACCATGGTACAATGATCAAAACCAGGAAGTGAACATCAGTACAATACGATTAACCCACATTAGTCACATCTCGCCTTTCTTCAGTAACGCTCTCCCTGTGATCTAGGATCCTGGATTACATGCCGCTATTTTTCCTTAGTCTCTTCCAGTCTGTAAGTTTTCCAGGCTTCCTGGCACGCTTTTTTGTCTTTTCTTTCTTAAGATTTAAAAAGCACGTGATGACATAAGGTGTATTTAGCGGACAGGGCACGCGTTGAGAGCCGCAGGTCACCTCGCGGCTCCGGGCCTGAGCAGGAAGGGCCTTTGGATTCACCCCAGGGATGCCATCCCGACGGCGGAGGGCGCTGTGCAGCGAGGCACTCGAGGACGCGGTGCACGAGCCGGGCCTTCGCGGGGCTGTCACGTGGTCCGCTGCGGCTGCGGCTGCACCGGCACCGGTACCGTCAGCCACGGTTTAAGGAGAGCCTCTGATCCGGTTTATCGGGCGTCGCCTCGGACATTCTCAAGCACGCAGCGCAGCGGACCTCGGCAGAACCTCGGCGGCCGGCTTCCCTGCCCGCTCGCGCGCCGACAGCTGCCGTCTCGGCCGAGCAGAGGCAGCGCGGGCGGAACCGGTCTGCCCTGCGGTCTGCCCGGGGCTGCGGGAGCCCGGCTCCCCCGCCGTGAGCAGGGCCGGGGCGGAGGGCGAAGAGACGCCGGCCCCGGAGCCTGTCCTCGCCCGGACGGCCCAGGCCGCCTCTCCCCGCGCGCTCACCGGCTCCGCGGACGAGGCCCTCGCGCCCGGACCCCGCCGCCTGCAAGGGGAGGGAAGGGCGCCGCCCGCCCACCGCGGCCTGCGCAATGGCGCCCCGGGCTCGGGGGGCGCATGCGCTGCGCCCCTGGTGGGGGGCGGCGACCGGGACTGCCGCCCACCCCGCCCGCCAGCCTCCCCCGGCCTCCACCCGCCAGGCCTCCGGCAACCCTCAGCCAGCGGGGGACCACACGGTGCAGGTGGAGGCCACGCACCTTGCCAATCACGCGGAGGCCCCCCGGGGTGCAGGTGGAGGCACCCCGTTAAGCACACCCGGACTGAAGGGTTACGGAAAATAATATTCCTGCAAGACAGCTCCCCAGGAAAAACGGAGGGGCAGTGCCGCTCGGGAGGAGGGAGGGGAGATTAGCCAAACAGCAAACCTCTCCCAATACCTCCTTTCCCATTAACAATGGGCCCTGAGGGAAAAAGCAAACGTTCATCCCTGCGGTCACACTGAGGCTGCCAGGCTCTGACGCGAGCCGCACCGTTGCTGCTTCTCCAGGATCAAGGCGCAGTCACCCTCTGCTCCCTAGTTTACTTTGGCGAATCTCAAAGTATAGTAAGTGAGCCATTAGGTCTGCTGCTGAGAAGAGTGGAGCTCTTTACGAGGGGATAACGTTTTGCTGAACCGGGGCTCAATGTTAGTGTTGTTCATCACCAAAATTGATTGCAAAGAATAGTTCACCTATTCATGCTAGTTATAGTGAGATTTTATTTTATTTTATTTTATTTTTTTAAAATATTTTTTTAGTTGTCAATGGATCTTTTATTTATTTATATGTGGTGCTGAGAATTGAACCCAGGATCTCACACATACCAGGCAAGCTCTCTACCACTGAGCCACAATGAGATTTTACATATTTCATTTTTGAAAACTTCTTCAGATAGCTAAGTGCTGCCAAACACTGATCATCAGCTGATGAACACTTGGGGTGTATGCATTTCTCAGCTATTGTGAAAATATCGCTTCAATGCACACAGCAGCTGTCTGTTGGATACACTGATTTCTCTTCCTTTGGCTGGGCACCCAGCAATGGGATTGCTGGGTCATGTGGCAGTTCTATTTTTAGTTATTTATTTGGTGATTATATTTGACCTTCCATTGCTCTCTGCATGGATTGAAATATCACACTGAACCACACGGATCTATACAAGGAGCACATGTTAATGAAAAAGGAAAGAAGCCCTTAACAGTTGCACCAAAAAGTGACTAGAACAATAAATGAATTCAGCAAAGTTGCAAAACACAAAATCAAAGTTCAAAAACCAGTGTCATTTAAAACACTAACAGTGAATTGTGAAAAATCAATCAAGGAAAAAGTTGCATTAACAAAACCTAAAATGCTTAGAAACTTATTCAATGAAGGAAACAATTTCTGCAATGAAAACCATAAACCATTGAAGAAAAACATTATAGAGGACAAATAAATGAAAAGTTAGCACATATTTATGGATTGTAAGAATTAACATTATTAAAATTGAGTCCATATTACCCATGGAGAATTTCAACAGCAGAAAAAAGAATGTATGAACTTTAAGACAGATAATTTGAACCATTTCCTGCTTTTGACTTGTGTTTCTTTAATAAATAATGACACTGCAAATAAATAAATAAATAAATAAATAAATAAATAAATACAAAAGCAAAAAAAAGATAATTTGAAATAACACAGTCACAAAACAAACAAACAAACACCCCCCCCCCAAAAAAACAATCCACCCTGCATGAGGCCCTGGGATGTCCTGCGGGGGGTGGGGGTTGGAGAAGAAGCCTTTAAAGCACCTGACCTGGTCAACATGGTCAACAGGATGTGTAGCAGCAACACATGGTAGCTGCTTGGGGGATTTCCCGTCATCTCTCACTGACTGGGAAATGTGACTGGCTGATCCTCCTGCTCAACTTCACAGCAAAGTACCAGCCACATAACACCAGCCCTGGAAAAGATAATCAACCAACACTTAATTGTGGTTTTACTGAATGTATATCACCTTTGTACCTTGATTAAGTTGGAAAATCATAGGTCCAACCATTTTAAATTGGGGGATAGTCTGTAATTGGAAAAAGAAATCCTTTAATAGTCTTCCCACATAATAGTGAACATTCTTTGCTATTCCATCAAAACTTGACAAGATGAGTTGCAATGTGAAATCTAAAATTATATTCATGCACATTAAAATCTGCTTAACTCACACTGACTTGTGATGTCATGCATGAGTCACTGGGAGAACATTTGTTTATGGAATTATCTATTTTAGCTGTTCTTAGCTGGGGATGATTTGTGCTCTAGGAAATGATTGGCAACTTCTGGAGATGAATTCCTGGTTGCTCCTGACACCTTGTGGATAAAGTCCAGAGATGCAGCTAAACATCCTGCGAGCCTCAGGAGGGTCCCACAAGAGAAACAACTGCACAGATCAAAGCATCAGTAGTTGGGAAATCCTAATCTGTATAATGCTGACACATTTTATTATACATTATAAACATTTGTGTTTGCAAATATAATCACCATTTTTTGGAATGTTTTTAAGTATTTGTAAATTGTTGAGGTGATTATGGTGGATACAAATTCTCACAAAACTGATTTTAGTTTTGACACTTGTTTTATTATTCACAAACTACGTTCTTAGTTATTTTTATTTAAAAAACTTTCTTTCTAGTTTTACAGAGAGAAAAGTTCCTAGAAATTCTACCCAAAAGATTTCCATTTACTTTACTGCAGACATGACTAATCCCACTGGATGTAGTTCTGGGGAGGAGGGCTGGAGATAGAGCTTCAGCCAGCTACCCAACAGATTTATTCTTGTGATTTATTCTTGTGAGTCTCTGACCAAGTGTCAGACCTTCAGAGAGGCTTTCTTTACTGTGTTTTTATTTAAACATAACAGTGGGGTTCACAGCGCCATATTGCGTATGTACATTCTTTGTTTTGGTTCCAACTACTTCCCCTTTCCTGCCCCTCTTCCGTCTCCATAATAACCCTCCTCTTCTCTCCTGGTCTCCTTTCTATATACTTATTGTTTTAATTGTTGCATTACAATTCCACAAACGGGATTCAAGATGGTGTGCTGCAGGAAGGCGGCATTTCCAGTTGCTTGGGATTCAGGCAGGAGTACTGCTCCTCAGCCAGTGGGTGAAGGAGGGATTTCACGACGACTATGGCTGCAGCTCTAGATCATCTCAGAGGGAGGGAGAAGGTGGAGAGAGACACAATGGATGGATTTGGAACAGAAAAATTTGAGATCAGAAAAGCAGGCTGGACTTAGCTGACCCAGGGCTGCACTGTGAAGAGGTGTTGGAAATGCTTCTGTTTCTCCATGGCTGCAGAGAGCTGAGTGGCCCCACTGCAGCTGCTGCTGAGGAGCTGGGAGGTCACAGCAAACACTGCCACACTGTCCTGGCAAGTACCTACCGTTCAGCCCAGAGGTCACTTAGAAGAACGGGAGTGAAAGGCATACAGATAAGGTTATACCAAGGGGATTCAAGTTGGAAAAGCCCAGGGGAGCCCAGCTGGCTTTCCCTTTGAGTCTGACGGCTCACAGGACCAGCTGAGGCGGGTGGAGAATCTGAACAGGCAGGTGTGAACACACTCAGAGACTGAGCCTGGGAAGGCTGTGTTGGTGGGCAGCAGAGGGGGTGAGGGATTGGCTCCCCAGCCCCTGGAGTAGAATTCCTGGGAGGCTCCAGAGATCCAGACTCCCAGCAAAGATGGGCAATGGCCATGCTGTGGGGTGTGTTGATCTAATCTCTCCAGAGAGACACCTCTGCAAAGCCCCTGAACAGAACTCCCCTCACAGAACTCTGGAGTGCATGGACCTGGTCTGTGCAGAGAAGCACAGCTGACAGCACTTCCCACTCCATGCTCCCTCGTATGGTGAGAAGAGAAGCTGAGAGCAATTCCAACCAGCTCCATCTTAGGCCACTGCAAATGGCAGCCTGGGGAGCAACACGAAAAGAGGAAGGTTAACAGCCCCAGCCTTTGCTCTCTCCCTTGGTACACCCAAGAAGAAACAAAACGACAGGTGGGCACAGGTGGTGGCCATCCGTCCTGTCCACTCTTTTGACCACCTCCGTGGAGAGTCCCCTTTCATTTTTCAAGACCAGGTCAGGGTGGGGTGGGGCAGGCACTGTGGTCCCTCTGGTGTGGCAGCCCAGGAGCAGGGCTACCCCGGCACCAGGCGGACTTGCTTGGTCTATACCCGGGAGGGTGGGGGCTAGAGCAGGGCTTTTCCCTCCCACCCCAGCTCCTCCAGAGGCAGTGCACCCAGGGTCAGGGTAACAGCCAGAGCCGGGATTGCTCAAGACCCCTCAGCGCCTGGGAGTGAGTGGAGGTGGAGGGATGCTTGGTGCCCGCCCTGCTCTGCCAGTCACAGGTGCTCAGGCCGGTGAGGGGAGGGGTGCAGGAGGGTGAGGCCCCTCCTGGGCCTCAGGAGGCAGCTTCTTCCAGCTCTGGTCCTTGAGAGCAGTGCCCTCTGTTGTACCGTCTGTGTCAGAAGCTGACCCTCGACTGACCAGAGTCCCCTCAGTCAGGCGGGGTGTTCGGCAGCCACCTGCCCCGCCCGCACGGTGGGCTGCGTGTGTCCAGAGCGTGTTTTGCGGTGGTTTCCGACCCGAGTGCAGTCCCAGTTCGGGCATTCTCTCTGCTCAACGTGACCTCTGGCTACAGCACCCTGGGGTTTTCCTAGGACAGGATGTCAGCTGTTTTTCCAAAGCAAGGCAACTAAACAGATCTCAGGTGACTTGCTTTAGTGAGCTGCCTCTGTGAAAACCGCCACATTTCCGGCACCTGAGATTGTCAGCATCTGTGCTGGGAAGTTCACCGGGACCCTCTCCTTCACCCTCTTCCCTGCAAAGGGCACCCTCCTCTTTCCGGCTATGAGCTGGGTTGTCAGAGGCAGGATATTTTGTTTCTCTTTCTGTGATGCTGTTCTAGGTCCCTGAGTCTTTCAAGGTTCTAGTCCCCCTCTTGCTGATTTCCTGTCCTCCCATGGTCACTAACCTCAAAATGTGTCTGTCCATTTGTTACCGTTTGTTACTTGGGTTATTCCCTGTGGAGGTGGAGGCTGACTCTGGGTGCCTCCGTTCTGCCATCCTGGATCCAGTTATTCTCCTTTTTTTTTTTTTTTTTTTTAATATATATATTCCTTTTAGTTGTAGGTGGACACAATACCTTCATTTTATTTCATGTGGTGCTGGGGATGCAACCCAGGAACTCCTGTGCTCTACTACCGAGCCACAGCCTAGCCCAGCCCAGCAGCTTTTCTCCTTGATGTTAGAAATCACAACGAGTTTTCAAGAAGCTGTCTTAGAAATACCCAAGCCTGCATAACCAGTGTTTGTCTGCTGTTTCTGTGGTTAGAAGGTCCGTGGGAAAGGCGTCACCGTTTCTCAGAGTCAGTCACAAGCGTCGTTTTCCTCAAGACAATGTAGGAGCTTCAGGGGTGATTGGCCTTCGCCTGCTCTTGCGTGTGCTGTGAATGACAAGGGGTGGTGAGGGTGACGTCATTCATCCTTCCCTTTGAACCCGCTGTGAAACTTCAGCCCAGTGGAGAAGGCCAGCCACGCCCTGGTGTTGCTAGGGTTCCCGGGTGCCCAGGGACCATACTTGGAGAACCTCTTCCCTGGATTTTGTGAGGGAGCACCTCTATTCTCTAATGGATTGGTGACGGCACTTTTAAACACAAGATAACTTGCATATCTAGTTTCCAAGCCATCCTTGGCAGACATGCCCCCAAAGCAGCAGTTACACTGTAAAAGAGTAGAGACCCCCTTATAGAAAGAAAAAGGCAGAGACTCTCTGATATAAAACAAATACAAAATGAGTGTAAATAGAATCTTTGAGTTGTGCTGACTGTGGTGACTACAAGGACAGTACCCAAGATAAAATAATGTGACCATGAGTTAAGGACATTGTGACCAAGCAACCCATCCCTTCCGAGGTCCCAGAAGCTGTGGGTAGTCTGCCCCCGCCCCCAGCTCACCTTGCTAACCTGCCAGGTGCAGATAAGCTGGAGCTGGCCACTTACATTCTCCTTGGAGAAAAAGAAAAAGAAAAGGAAAAAGGCCCCTATTGTAAACCTGCCAGGATTTTTTATGGTTTTCACTTTAAAAACCAGCTTGCTGAAGTCACTCACTGCCACTACTACTGCTTCCCTTACTTGGAGTGGTGGTCCTGACACGTCAGTCTGTTTTTTTTTTTTTTTCTCTTTCCCCCAAATAAACTTTTTTCCTATTTTAGCTTCTGGTGGTCTCACTATGCATTGATAACCGGATCCCACAACAATACAGAGACAGAGCCTTTCAGATTTGCAGTTCCTTCAAACTCTGCAAGAGGATAAATAAAAGAAATTAAGAGGCAACCTCTGACCTCTCTCTCAGTGGTTTTAGAGTTTAGTGTTGTAGCACAAAAAGGCAGGATGCGAACCTCAAGTCGTCTCAGCTGTTTATTCAGGAACAGTTTCACCCCTGAGCAGGGGGTGCAGGGCTGTAATGGTGCCGGTGGACACACTTTCCTGGTGGAAAATGAGCCACTGAACAAAGAAAGGCACTGGGTTTATATAGGTTATTTTGAGGGGTAGATTAGTGAGCACTCAGGAATTTGGACTTTTGGGGCCGGTGGTCTGTAGGCAGCGTCTGGAGAGGATTTACTGCGGCGGAGATGGGTCACTTTAGGGGTGATGCACACCTCCCCCGTCTGCAGCGGTGCCTGGAGAGGAAGGCTGCCTGTGCGGGGCCTTCTTTTTCCCTCCCTGTTCCCGGGCCTCATTATCCTGGGGATTTTTTTCATTCTCCATATCTGCTAATTGTCCGTTCCAGCTAAGGACTGGAGATCCCTGCCCTGCCCGGCGGTAAGCTTCCAGACACGAGAGTAGAGCAGACCATGCGTCAGAACCGGGCGCTCTAACTGCGAACCCTCCTGAAGGGCCAGGAAGAGCAGCCGGTTTCTAAACTGGAGGGGCGATCCTCGCGCAGAGGAAGGCGGAGGCCGTGGCCGAGCCAGAACCTTCCTCTGCTTTCCTGTTTGTTTCACCCACATTTGTTAAAATGTATCACCGTGAGAATCTTCGTGCTGTGCTCAGGGGCAGGGTAGCACAGCGTTCTCAGGGGGCTGTGCAGACTGCCACAGCCTGTCCTTGTCCCTCCCCTCCTTGTTCCCAATGTAGCGAATGCGGGCAGCATCCGCCTGGCCACTTTTGTGGGCAGAAGGAAGAGCGCCGCTGTGGAGTCGGTGGCTGCTGCGCACCTGGAGCTCCGGGCAGGTGAGTGGCTCGGCGTTGCTGCAGGCGGTGTCTTCTGCTCAGGACAAGGACCAAGGAGGCCGCGGCAGCACTGAGGGAGGCCAGGACCGGCCGCAGCACAGCGGTGACTCGGGCTTCCCAGTGGTGAGGCAGCTGCGTTCCCTGGGCCTTTGCAGCTCCGCTCCCGGGTCTCCGGCCCTGGCCTCCCGGAGCCAGAGGAGAGGCGATCCCGCGTGGGTTCTCTGGCTTCCTTTCTCATGACCAGGGAGTCCTTTAAGAAGGATGGTCCTTGTCCTCTTGAGTTCAGAAGGGCGCCAAGCTTTCCTGGCGCTTCTGTTCGTGCCAGAAGGTTCTCCCCCGGCCCTGCGTTGGCTGCCCTGGTCTTCGTTACCTGCAAGTCTGTCCTGCAGGCAGCTGCCCGCAGCCACCTCGTCCGTGCTGCCGTCAGGCTCCCCTGTTCTCAGTCACTGGGCCTATGGGTAACCTTGGAAATGTCTTATCTTTTCATTTCAGTGCTTTGGACTCAGCATGGCAGAAAAACCCCGGCGCACACCCTCCCAAATACCAAATGATGAAGAGATAGTTAAGTATATCTTCCCAGCGCAGCCCTGCCCTGGTCCTTCACAAGATGGAGCAGAATGTTGGCTGAGTAGTCTGATCTGCTTCCAGACAAGAAGGGGTTTTGTTTGCTGATGAATTGGCTTTTATATTGACTAGACATTCAATGATGGTTTAAATATTTATCACACATTTTTTCCATTTTTATTGGTTCTTTTTAGTTATACATAACAGTAGAATCCATTTTGGTATGATTATAAAAGCATGGACCATATCTTGTTCTAATTCAGTCTCCAGTACCTCTCCTCCCCCTTCCCTCTCCCACTCCTACTCCGTTCTCTCTACTGATCTTTCTGCCATGTACCCATAGTGATTTTTTTTTTTTTTGGAACCAGGGATTGAACTCAGGGACACTCGGCCACTGAGCCACATCCCCAGCCCTATTTTGTATTTTATTTAGAGACAGGGTCTCACTGAGTTGCTTAGGGCCTCGCTAAGTTGCTGAGGCTGGCTTTGAACTTGCAGTCCTCCTGCCTCAGCCTCCTGGCTGGGATTACAGGCGTGCGCCACCGCGCCCAGCTCCTTATTTCTTTTTGAATTTAGAAAGATGCCCTCTTTGTGATTGGAGCTAGATTTAGTTTATCTGTGGCGTGGGGGGAATGTCCGTGTGTCTGCACAGACCTCCTCTGCACAGGCTTGCTGATACCCTTGATCGCGGCGGAGGCACGACAGTCACGGGATAATTCGAGTTCCCTGTTACTATGGTTCTTCCAAATGGCTTCGCTTCCTTTTCTAATCTAGAACTTTAAATCTTTTCTTAAAGCAAAAAGAAAACATCCGTTGCCTGACCACCCTCGGGCACTTCGGGTTCGAGTGCCTGCCCTACCAGCTGGTGAACCGGTCCATCCAGCAGGGCTTCTCCTTCAACATCCTCTGCGTGGGTGAGTGCTCCGTCCTCGCCTCCTTCCACCCAGAGGGCGTGTCCTGGTTCCCTTGGGAACGTTCCCTTACTTTTGAATACGTTTCCTGCCTCTTAGCCTCTGTTAGACTTTTTTATTTAAACGTTTCAGAATTTTTCAAAATCTTGCAATAGGCCGGGTCTGTTTCTTTCTCCACGGTGTCAGCGACATCACGACCAGCGTGTCTGCTCCGGGGGCATCCGCCTTCAGTGCTTGGGACCCTTTATTGATGAAGATTAGTATTGTTTTCGATTAACAAATTATATGCATTTATAGATATAATGTGGTGCAATATGTGAACACAACATAGAATGCTCCCACCGCTCCCCCAGCCTTCCCACCGCTCTCCCACCGCCTTCCACCCCTCTCGCAGCCCCCCCCCCCCCTCCCCACCCCTCCCCCGCCCACCCCGCCCCCTCCCACCCCTTCTCCTGACCCTCTCCCACCCCCTCTCACAGGCTCCCATCCTTCAAACCTCCTCCCACCCTCTCCCACCTGCCTCCCATTCTTCTCTCAGCCTCCTCCCAGCCCTCCCACTCTCTCCCATTCCCCCCCCCCCCCCCCCCCCCCCCCCCCCCCCCTCCCACCCCTCTTCCAGCCCCCTCCAGCCCTGGCCCATTCCTCTCCCGCCCTCTCCCATTCCTCTCCCACCCCCAACACCCTCTCCCACCCCCTCTCAGCTTGGACACCGTCCCCTCTTGGCTGACTTCTCCGGCCTTGGGGACCCTTCCAGCCGCTGGCAGTTCAGGGTCTCTGCTAAGCTGCCCTGTGCCACTGTGCTGACTTCTCTCTGTCGGTTACAGGAGAAACTGGAATTGGAAAGTCAACACTGATTAACACGTTGTTTAATACGAATTTGAAAGATAAAAAGTCCTCACATTTTTACTCGAATGTTGGACTCAAAATTCAGACGTACGAGCTTCAGGAGAGCAAGGTGCAGCTGAAGCTGACGGTGGTGAAGACAGTGGGGTACGGGGACCAGATCAACAAGGAGGCCAGGTGGGTGGCGGATCCCCAAGGAGGCCAGGTGGGTGGTAGATCCCCAAGGAGGCCAAGGAGGCCAGGTGGGTGGTAGATTCCCAAGGAGGCCAAGGAGTCTGGGTGTGTGTTAGGTCCCCAAGGAGGCCAAGGAGGCCGGGTGGGTGGCAGATCCCCAAGGAGGCTGGGTGGGTGTTAGGTCCCCAAGGAGGCCAAGGAGGCCAGGTGGGTGGCAGATCCCCAAGGAGGCTGGGTGGGTGTTAGGTCCACAAGGAGGCTGGGTGGGTGGTAGAGCCCCAAGGAGGCCGGGTGGGTGGTCCAGGTGCAGGGGCTTCTCACTGGGGAACAGCCTTCTTTTCTGGACTGCACTGGTCCTTCTAGCTACTGGCCCTTTCCCAGTGCTTTCCTCATTAGGAAATGTTCTTATGGAACGGATACGGTTATATGTCTGGTTGTCTGATTTTCATAGGGTTTTTGAATTGATTATCACATAAATTTTTTTTTTTTATCGCATAAATTTGTTTATGTAGTTTCTATAAGTTTTACCTCTTTCCTTTTTTCTCCTCTGGCAATAGAGACTTTTTATACTTCTTGTACCAGATTTAGTTTATTTTTTACTGCTTCTTTTTAGTCATGGATGACATAGAATCCATTAGCGACACAGTGTGGAATGCGCCTTGTTCTAATCCTTCTTGTGGATGTGCAGATGGTGGGGTTCCCTGAGCTGTGTCATCTGTGTTCACAGGAAAGCTAGGTCAGGCCCATTCCACCGTCTTTCCCTTCCCTTCATTCCCCTTTGTCTAGTCTACTGGGCTTCTGTTCTCCACCTCCCACCTTGTTGTGGGTTGGCTTGCACATAGCAGAGAAAACGCTGGACTTCTGGCTTGTGGGGACTGGCTTATTTCACTTAGCATAGTAGTCTCCATCCTTTTACTGGAAAATGTCAAGAAGTCATTCTTAATGGCTGAGTGATACTCCATTGTGCATATATACCACATTTTCTTTTCTTTTTTTTTGGGGGGGGGTACTGGGAATTGAACCCAGGAACGCTCCACCACTGAGCCACATCCCCAGCCCTATTTTGTATTTTATTTAGAGACAGGGTCTCACTGAGTTGTTTAGGGCCCCGCTAAATTGCTGAGGCTGGCTTTGAAGTGCTGGGATTATAGGCGTGTGCCACCGCACCTGGCTACATTTTCTTTTTTTATTTAAAATTTAAAAAAATTTTTTTATTTTTTTATTTGCCACATTTTCTTTATCCATTCATCTGTTGAAGAACACCTAGGTTGGTTCCATAGCTTGGCTGTTGTGAATTGAGCTGCTATAAATATTGATGTGGCTGCATCACTGTAGTGTGCTGATTTTAAGTCCTTTGGGTATATGCTGAGGAGTGGGATGGCTCGGTCAAATGACTGCTCAATGCCTAGTTTTTTGAGGAATCTCCATACTATTTTCCAGAGTGGTCGCACCAATTTGCAGTCCCGCCAGCAATGTATGAATGTTGGTCCAGATTTAATGTCTGTTGTAGGAGATACTGTAGGAGGAAAAGGATGGGAAAGCCTCAATGGATTCAGAGAAGCATTTATTCCTTCATGGACTCGGGGCTGTTGGGCCCATTTTCCGGATGGGGAAAATGGGCCTCTGTCATGGAGGGATTTTGGTTTTATAGGGTACAATGCTGTAATCATTGGAAGCTGTGCATGTGCAGCTTTGACTATCAGGGGCTGGTGGAGCAGGTTAGAACTTTAATTTAGGAAAGTGGTTATAAAAAGGTTGCATCTCATTGGGGAGATGGAGTCCGGATACCGAGGGAGGATCTTGCCTAATATTAGGCCTAATACGCCATGGGGGAAGGTCAAGGTTTAGGACCCAGCATTCAGTATCCGCCCCTTTCTCCCAGGGCTATTTTTCCTTGGCTAGTTTCCCCTCCCTCCTCCTGAGCCGCACCTCTCTCCATTTTTCTTGCTGGGGTTACGTTGCAGGAATATTATTTTCCATAACCCTTCAGAAATAAATTGTGGCATAGCATAGAGTTTTAGAGTCCTCCTCCCTTCTGAAATGTCTTTTCATTAGTGAAAAGATTGCTGCTGCGCCGTAGCTGGGGTGCGTAGCTGGGGTGTGCAAGGCCGTGCTGTGCCAGGCCAGGGCGTGCTCTGCTGAGTGCAGTAGGCCCTCCCTCCTCTGCCCTCAGTGGCACAAGTCAGTGGCTTGAAATCGTCATGCAGCAGTCGTGAGTTCTGCCAGTCTGCGTCTCTCTCCAGAGACGCGTGTCCACAAGCACTCCGCGGGTGGAAGGCTGTTTTTGAACGGATACTCAAGTTATAACTTAAATGGGAACTCAAGTTCCCGGGGAGGTTGGGAACAGGCAGACATCAGTGGCAGGCTGAAGCAGAAGCAGATGCATGCTACCTTGAGGCTGTTGCTACCTGGAGATCAGTTGTCACGCAGTGGTTGGTTTTTCTGAGCATTTTAAATGACTAGTGTGGCTGTGCTGACGGTCCTGCTCAGGTCTGCTCATTGTGCAGTGAGACCCACTCCATCCTGGGGAGTCGCTTGGCGCTGCATCCAGTTTCTGTCCAGAAGAGGCTGAATTCCCACAGTTCTGGAGTCCAGCAGCCCCAATCAGGACAGGCTCACCTGTGGCTAGGGTGAGTTTTTCTCTGCATTGTCCAGCTCCAGTGTCCACTCTCCAGCTTCTGGGGGTCATTCCCATTCCTGCTCCATCTGCCTGTGGCATTGCTGGGATCAGATATGGTGGGCTGAGATTTCTAGAGTCCAGGCAGGTGGAGTGCAGGGATGGCCTGGATCAGCCGTGTGGTAACACCTGGGCTTCCTGTCTCGAGGATAGGAGGCAGTGTGTTGGTGACATCACTCCTTGAGAACACGGGCGCTTCTGTGAGTTCTTGGAATGAAGGTGAGACACTCAGAGGACCTCAGTTTTGGGGGACATAATATGTGTTAGTGGCTCAGAATCTGAGGTTCACCTGTGCTCCTTGAAAGGCCCCAATTCTGATTCTTGAGGATGAGGGCCCATGCCTGCTTGGTCTCAGGAAGGACACTCGTATCAAGGACCTGCTTCTGGGGAGCGGGTTGTCACACCCAGTCAGGCCCTGAGGACAGGGATCAGCACTGTGGGAACCCGTGGTGTGCAGAGGCTCTTCCCAGCTCTGACCCAGGGTGGACGGCACAGTGGTGGCTTTCCTTGGATGTGGGGGTGTCACTGGTTGAGAGGGTTCTGTGGAAGCAAGGCACAGGGATGACGGGTTGGCGGGCACAGCGGCGGTGGCTCTGGCTGGGGGGTGCTGTAGCACAGTTCCCACACTGGGCTGGGTCAGTCCTGGCACCTTTTGTAGGAAGAAGGTGCTGGGCTTTGCAGCCTCCAGCAGATCCTTCAACGGGGTTTAGCTAATTTGTAGCTGAATCGAACAATTGTTGATCGATGTATGTGCACATCGGACATGGTCAGTGCAGTCAAGGTGATCGTCACAGTCACCATCTCACATGGTCAGGGTGTGTACCGAGGGACCCTGGGAGCTGCTGTCCCAGCCAACTACAGGTGCAGGTGAAACCCTGTCACCAGGGTCGTCGTGCCGTGTGGGAGGTGGATAGCCAGACCTCTTCCTGTGGCAAAGTCAAAACCGACTTGCGTACTCACTTACCTGCCGTGCGTCTCGGTCAGTGTTAGCATCGCAGTCCACGTCC
>JAJEJO010001429.1:57548-68346 GCA_020662805.1 Glaucomys volans
GACTGGCCCTGGACATTCTCTGGCTGGCCCTGGACATTCTCTGGCTGGCCTGGGTGCGGTGGCCCTGGCTCTCGAGGGACAGGCTCTCGCTCTGCACGGAAGTGCAGCCCTCTGCAGCGTGGTTGGGTATTGAGGTGCGACGTGGAGGTTTTGGCTGCCGGCAGGTGGACCTGGATTGGGACTAGCTCTCTCTGCCGGCAGTGAGTTTTGCTGGCTCTGGGATTATGAGGATTTTGTCAGTGCGGATTGTGAGCATGGATTTATCACCTTTATTCAAAGAGACCTTGTGGAATAAAAGAGTGAGAACATATACTTCCTTAGGAAAAGGGAAAATGTTAAAAAGATTTTGTCCACAGTATGGATTTTATTACTCTTGGTTCAGTGAACACAGAGTTATCTTTTAATTCTTAAATTTTATTTGTTCTAACTAGTTGTACATGACAGTAGAATGCTTTTACACATTTTGATAGATCATACATAAGTAGTGTAATCTCATTTTTCTGATTATACATACATTCAGTTTTAAAATCAATAAAATCACACATATAAAACTTATGAAAAAATCAAGAATTTTTAAATATTGTTTGTGATGTTCAGGAAAAGACAGTCTGTTCTTTCTGCCACACTTGGTTCACAGTCGCACGTGTTCTTACAGCTACAGGACAAGTTTGAGCATCTTAAAAGATTTCAACAAGAGGAGATAATGAAGCTTGAAGGGGAGAGAAGAAAGCTGGAGGAAGAAATCATCGACTTCTGTAAAACCAAGGCTGCCTCCGAGAGCCTGCAGGCCCAGATGTGCACCAACCTGAGGAAGGACAAAGAGCGTAAGAAGTAGTCTTTTTTACATTCCGGCTGTGCAGGGCTCTGTCGCTCTCGCTCTCGGCTCCCTCTGCCGAGCACCCTGCAGTGAGCTCTGGGTGCGGCTCTGGCCTTGAGGGCTGGTGGGCTCACTGTGCACTTCCTCCCCTCGGTAGGTGCTGCGTCCTAGGCGAGCCGTGTCACTCAGTACCTCGTTCCAAACGAGAAAAGAAGCGTGTGCACGGTACAAATGGAGCGGGTTTGGTAGAGGAGATCCTTTTACCGTAGCCATGGCGGTGGCTCCAGGAGTGACTTAAATTCACATCTCAGTAGAAACTATGGGCTCTGTTGTGAAATGGTAGGCAGGCGATACCATAGAGAGGTCACAGCGAAACCCATCTCCTTATCAATTCTACTGATGACAGTTCCCTGGTAATTTTCATTATAATACAGAATTGACTTTTGGTTGGAATCCCTGTGCTTTGATGTCAGACTCTGTAAAAATGATATTAGAACAAAAGATTCAAATTCTAGAGACAAACAGTACCCTGGGCACCATGATACCATTGGGTGATAATGTTATGCCTTGCAGATTGTCAGTAAGTTGAGTCTAAAGTTATCACCATTGAAAGTAAGATTTTTTTTTTTCATTTTTGAAAACTTCCTTCTGGCCTTATGTGCTTATTTCTTGGTTTACAATGCTTTTCATCAGTTTATGTGTTTCAGTGTGGTTGACTTCCACCATGGCTCAGTCTATTAAAATGCGGCTTTTGAGGGTCTTTCCCTCTCTTCACTCCAGCTACCTCTGGATCAGCACCTAGAGGCCGTCACGAGTGAAGTCTGTTCTGTTGAACTCTTGCTGCTGCATTCATTCTAGCACAGCATTTTTCAGGGTATCAGGATAGCGTAGCGTAGCCTCAGAGTACCTCCCACAGCATGATCTTGATTGCACCTTCACTCCGTAGCGGTGCTCTGTGAAGAGGAGAGGATGGGAAGGCGCTCCCCTGTCAGCTTCACGTGCGCGTGTTGTTGATCACCTTTCCAGCGTCACACGGGGAGGAGGGTCTGCTCTGTGGTCTTCTAGCCCAGGCTCTGCAAGGACAGGATCTTCGTTTTGCTCACTTAGGTTTTCATTCTGGGGCTTAGCAGGATTCCTGATGCACAGTGGATATTAGTAGTTGAATAAATGAGAACAGCAGGAGTACGTTAGCTACGTCGCATGCACAGACTATTTTGGTAGGTGGATTTCAGAAGACAATGTAACTTGTCAATGCATTTCAACATGCTTGTGTGTTGTACTGCTGAAAGGCTTGTGTTCCCATTCTTTCATCTCAATCAAATGTCATTCAAATCGGACTCACCGATGTTATGCCATAGACAAAAACAATAAAATTAATCTTGTAAAAAATCATTGCTCTTCTACAGTTAAGAATGGACTTTCTAGGTAATTATAGGAGAATCCATGGTTTTATTATTGCAAAAAGCATTCACCCTAACATGAACTGTTACTGTTTTTCATTGGTTTCTCAGGGTACAAAACACCAAATCATGGTTTATTTTTGCTCTTTCCACAATTAAAAAATACAGTTAGTTTCCTACATAACTTTATACGAAGAAAATCATTACTTTTCTCGGCTTTATGTAAAACAGGTTCTAGATTTATGTAGCCCAGAAAAACTTAATGTGAGAATCCTTATGTTTCACCGACTTCCCCACACACTGCCTTGCAGTGATGTCTGTTTCCATTATCGTTTCCTTTTATGTCGCCCTTCATTTTCTTTTGGCTGCTGTTGGTACTGCAGGTAACCTCATCAGGTTGTGACAGTCCAGTGTGAATTGATGTCGACCTCAATCACATACGCACACTGCTGCTGTAGAGCCCCAACACTTCTAAGTTATTTATGTAACTAATCATATCTCTATTCACTGGTACCTGGTAAGATACACACACTTTTCATGCATTGGTTTTATAAATTTGGTAGAAAATGCAAAGTGATGTACAGACCAAAATTATAATAAAATGTTTCACACTTGCCCAGAAAGCTTTGTGTACTTAGATGTCCTTGACGGGAGTCCATCTATTTAACTTTTCTTTAAGGTCTAAAAACCTGTAGTTGAATTACAGTGACAGAATGACACAGCACAGGCCACCTGAAGGACAGGTGCACTCCCCAGCTTGGGTCTAATAAGGCACCCACTGTACCAGCACCAGGTCCCCTGAATGGCCCCAGACTCGGGCATGGAACCTGCCCTAGTGCTCTGGATGGGGCCCAGGTTGCTGGCCTGGTGTCGGGACCCTCTGTGCAGGCAATATGGGGGGGGTAGGTCTCAGGGTCTCTCTGACCCAGAGAGATACTGATGGTTGGGGCAGACAGGGTGTACAGGGTGGAGCCCTCAGGTCATAGCTTGGTGCATAATTTTTTTGTTTTTGTACTGGGGATTGAACCCAGAGGAGCTTAACCACTGACCCACATCCCAGCCCTTTTTATTTGTTGTTTGGAGACAGGGCCTCACTAAGTTGTTGATCGAACTTTCGATCCTCTTGCCTCCGCCGTGCGTACCCCTGGGATTACAGGCATGCGCCACTGTGCCTGGCTTTATTTCACTTTCTGTGTTAGCTGGTACATGAAAGCACAGGTTGTGCACACCGCTGCAGTTACGGGAGGGCTGAGCCTGTTTCCATCGAGCAGTGTTTACAAGGGTGGCAGTGTTTCTCTCACAGTTACCACTCATCTGTTGAAAGCCCTCCCAGGTCCTTTCCTCTAGTCTTCGAAACACACAGTTCGTCATGTTGCCTAAACTCCTTGCCTGGCAGCAGTGCCTCCGCTTCTTACTTTTGTCTAACTGCATTTCAGTGCCCCCTGACCTTTCCACATTCCCCACCTCTGGAACCCACCTTTCTCTCAACTTCTGTGGAACCAGCTGTTTCAGATCCCACGCATCAGTGACACGTGGCTCTCTCCTGTGCCTGACTTCTTCCTCTTAACCTAATGGTCCCAGGTCCATCCATGTCACGATTTTTATGGCCCTGGAGCATTCCGTGGTGCCCAAACATCTCCTCTCTGTGTTCAGTCCCTGGCTGGAGGGCACGCAGGCCTGTCCCACTCCCTAGCTGCGGTGCGTGGGAGAGCCTGTGTCTCATGGACCACCTGATTCCGTGTCCTCTGGGGATGTGTCCAGTAGATGGAGGGCTGGATGATGTGGTAGTTCTGTTTTCACTCATCGAAGAAAACCGTAGTGGCTGTACTAACTTACATTCCCACCAACAGTGAGCCAGGGTCCCACTCTCTCCCCATCTTCAGTAGCATTTCTGATTTTTAGTCTTTTTTGATAAAAGCCGTTTTTACTGGTTTTGTATTTCCCTATTCACCAGTGATTTGAACATTTTTTTTTTCATGCACCTGTGGCTATTTGAATTTCCTATTTTGAGAAATGTCAATTCGGATCATTGCCAGTTTCTAAAAACTCTTTCTTGTTTTGTATTCTTTAGTGCATTGTAGTCACACACACCCGGGGTTCATGTTGGCATAACCACACAGCATGCAATAGAATGTGCTCCAGCTCAGCCCGAGTACTTACCCGCCTCCTCTGCTCCCTCTGCTCCCCTTCCCCTCCTGTACTGGTCTTCCTTCTGTCTGTGTGTTGTGCACACAGTAGGTGCCTTGCACTAGGCACAGAGGTGGAGGTCACTGGTGCGTGCAACAGGCACCAGCAGAGTTGTGATTCCTGCTCTCTTCCTCTCCTCCCTTCCTCTCTGTCCCCTTCCTCTACTCAGCTGAGCTCTCCTCTATTCCCACCGGATGTCCACCCCCTTTTTTCCTTATTTTGCTCTAGCTTCTGCATATCAGAGAAAACAGTTGGCCCTTGACCTTCTGAGTCTGGCTCACTTACCTTACTTAGCAGGATGTTCTCCATTCAGTAGCAAATGCCATAATTTCATTCTTCCTTGTGGCCGAGTAGAACTCTGTTGTGTGTATATGCTACATTTTCTTGATCCATTCATCTGTTGCTGGGCACGTGGGCTGTTCGCTAACTTGGATACCGTGAATTGTGCTGCTGTAAACTTGTAGTGGCTGTGTCCCCATAGCACGCTGATTTCAGTTCTTTGTGATAAAAACCAAGGAGTGGGACAGCTGGTCATAGGGAAGAGGTTCCACCCTAGTCTCTCGAGGAGTCTCCATACTGCTCTCCAGAGTGGCTGTGCTAACGTGCAGTCCCAACGACAGCGTATGAGTGCGCCTTCCCCTCCTCCCAGCACTTACTATTATTTGTAGTCTTGATGATTGCCATTTTGACTGGAGTGAGATTAAATCTCAATGTAGTTTTGATTTGTATTTCCCAATTGCTAGAGATGTTGAACATGTTTTCCTATATTTGTTGACTGTTTGTATTTCTTCTTTTTTGATATATATTTTAAATAACTTTATTTTACTTATTTATTTTTATGTGGTGCTGAGGGTCAAACCCAGTGCCTCACATGTGCTAGGCAAGCGCTCTGCCACTGAGCCACAGCCCCAGTCCCTTGTATTTCTTCTTTTGAGAAGCATCTGCTTAGTTCATTTGCCCATTTATTAATTGGGTCATTTGTTTTTTATAGCAAAGTGTTGGGGTTCTTTATATGTTCTAGATATTCATCCTCCTTTATAAGAGTAGCCGGCAAAGATTTTCATGCCATTTTACAGTCTCTCTCTTCACATTTGAGTCCTTTGCTTTGTAAAAGCTTTTTAACTTGGTGCCATCCTATTACTAACTCTTGGCATCATTCCTGAGTTTTAGGCGTCTTATTGAGAAGGTTGCTGCCTCTGCCTGCATATTGCAGTGTTAGTCTGTCCATTTGTTTATTGGGTATTCTATTTTTGGTGTTGAGCTTTTTGAGTTCTATGCTCTGTGTATTGATCCCCTGGCAGTGAAGCAGGTGGTAAAATCTCCCATTCTGTAGGATCTCCTTTCATGTCTTACATTCTTTGCTGTGCAGAATATTTTAAAGTTGATGCTTTTCCACTTATTGGTTCTTGATTTTATGTCTTGAGCCTTAGGGGTCTTAAGGAGGTTGGTGCCTGTGCTGACCAGCTGCAGTGTCAAGCCTAAATTTTTTCTAGCAGTTTCAGGGTTTCTGGTATAATTCCTAGGTCTCTGATCCACTTTGAGTTGACTTTGTGCAGGGGAGAGAAGGGTCTAGTTTCGTTCTTCTACATGTGGATATGAGTTTCCCCAGCGCTGTTTGTTCGGGAAGATACATGCTTGGCGTCTTTTTCAGGGATGGATGACTTCCTTGGTTTGTGCCTTCTGTTCAGCACCATCTGGTTATCTGCCTGTTTTCATGCCAGTGTCCTGCCAATAGCTCTGTGGTGTAATTTGAAGTCAGATGTTGTGTGCCTCCACCTTTGCTTTCTTAGCTTAGAATTGCTTTGGCTGCTCTGGGTCTTTATTCTTCTAAATGAATTTTAGGACCCTCCTCCTGCCACCCCACGACTCTGAGAAGAATGTAATTGGTATTTTGATGGGGATTGTGTCCTATCTGTATATTACTTTAAGTAGCATGCCCTCTTAACAATATTAATTCTGCCTATCCATGAATGTGGGAGGTCTTTACATCTTGTGTCTTCTTCAATTTATTTTTTCAATGTTCTAGCTATAGTTTTCATTGCATTCACCTCCTGGGTTAGAGTCATTCCTATGTATTTTATTATTTTATTTTTGAGGCTAGTGTGCATGGGATTATTTTCCTGATTTCTTGCTCTGTATATTTATTACTGGTATATAGGAAAGCTGTTCGTTTTTGTGTGTTGATTTTGTGACCTGCTACTTTGCTGCATTTGTTTATTAGCTCTAGTAGATTCTGGTGGAGTTTTGGATTTTCTAAGTACAGGATCATTTCATCTGAAGACAGTGATAATTTGACTTCTTCTTTTCCTATTTTGATCACTTTTGTTTCTTTCTCCTGCCTCATTGCTCTGGCTAGAATTTCTAGCACTACGTTAGAGTGATAAGGAGTGGACATCATTGTCTTATCCCAGATTTTGAAGGAAATGCTTTTGGTTTTTCCCCACTTCTGTGAGGATGGCTTTAGGTTTTTCATATATAGCCTTTATCATGTTGCAGTAAGTTACTTCTGTTCCTGGTTCTCCAATTTTTTTGTTTTGTATAGGTGCTCAATTTTTCCAGACTTTCTCTGTGTCTATTGAAATGTTTGTTCAATTTTTGTCCTTGATTCTATTTATATGGTGGTTTATATTTATCGATTTGGCTATATTAAACTATCCAAGTATTTCATGATGTACAATCTTCTTAATATGTTGTTGAATATGATTTGTAATGTTGTATTAAGGATTTTTGAATCTAAGTTCATCAGAGATATTGGTCTGTAGTTTTCTTTCTTTGATATCTGCACCTATGATTTTGGTATGAGGATGATACTGGCTTCATAGGATGAATTTGGAAGTGCTCCATCCTTTCCTATTTCGTGGAACAAGTTGAGGAGCTTTAGCATTAGATCTTCTTTATTTATTGCTATTATTCTTTACTCTGCAGCATGATGTTTTCTTTATTATGTTTTTCAGCTGTAGCTCTTCCATTCAGAAACGGGAGACCATGTTTTCATTAAGTCTGTTTTTCCAAATAACCCAATCGATAAATGGGCAAAGAAACTGAACAGACCCTTCTCAAAGGAAGAAATATGAACAATCAACAAATCTATGAAAAAATGTTCAACATCTCTAGCAATTAGAGAAATGCAAATTAAAACTACATTGAGATTCCATCTCACTCCAGTCAGAATGGCAATTATCAAGAATACAAGTAAAAATAAATGTTGGCGAGGATTTGGGGGAAAAGGTTCACTCATACCTGCTGGTAGGACTGCAGATTGGTGCAACCACTCTGGAAAGCAGTATGGAGATTTCCTCAGAAATCTAGGATTGGAACCACCTTTTGACCCAGCCATCCCATTCCTCAGCATATATCCAAAGTTTTAAAATCAGCATACTATAGTGACGTGGCCACAGCAATGTTTATAGCAGCTCAATTCACAATAGCTAAGCTTTGGAGCCAACCTAGGTGCCCTTCAACAGATGGATGAATAAAGAAAATATAGTATACACACACACACACACACACACACAATGGAATATTACTCGTCCATAAAGAAGAATAACTGTATGTAATTTGCCAGTAAATGGATGGAGACTATCATGCTAAGTGAAATAAGCCAGTTCCACAAAGCCAAAGGTCCAATGTTTTTGCTGATTTGTGGAAGCTAACCTACAACAAGGCAGGGTGGAGAATAGATATTCATAGATTAGACAAAGGGGAATGAAGGGAAGGGAGTGGGGATAGGAAAAGGAAAGACAGTGAAATGGATCTGAAATAAATTTCCTATGTACATACATGAATATACCACAGTGAATCCCACCATCATGTACATCTATAAGAAGGGGTCTGTATTAGAATAAGATATATTCCATGCTTGCATAATTATATAAAAAATGGATTCCACTGACATGTATAACTAAAAAGAATCAATAAAAATGTTTGTTTTTCCTTCTGCTTTCCCCAATTTAGGCATAGGTTGAAAAAAGTTTAATTTGTACAAGTTGTTTTGAATTTAAATCTTAATTTTTCTATTTTAAGTGTTAACAAAGCATCCAAAATTGTAGCTTGTATATGACTTCTAAAAATAAAAAAGCACTTTTAACATAATCTCTCTGTTCTGCAAAAATATTCTATATACATATGATCAAAATAATCCTTACATGTATGATCACATGAATGGTGTGAATCTACATCGTGTACAACCATAGAAATGAAAAGTTGTATCCCATTTGTGTACAGTGAATCAAAATGCAGTCTGTAAAAATAAGAAAATAAAAAAACACTCTTTTTCTATTTGGGAAATCTATTCACAATAAGTGAAAAAAAAACTATTGATATTTCTAATGTTGAGATAGCTGGGTGTCACTTAGTGTTCAATTTCAGTAACTACTAACCTTAAAAATTGAAAATTGCTATTACAGTCTAGGTTCTAAAAACTACATTTTGGAAATGCCCCCCACATTTTATGATGTCACAATAAGATCATGAAAAGGAATCATGTGGCATCAAAATCAGTGCGAAGGTGACCACATGCTGCCTAATGTGAAAAGCAGCCCTGTTGCTTTTGACCTCACATGCAGATTTCTGCCTCCTTCAAACTGTATCAAAAAGTTTAGGGAACATCTAGGTAACTGGAATATATGAAAGTTTAGGGAACATCTAGGTAACTGGAATTTAATATTATTAAAAATAATAAAATACATAGGAATGACTCTCACAGTCAGAAATGGGCTTGATCACAATCCGCAATGAGTAGAAGGAGGCTGTTCATTCAGAACATCCATGTCCTCACTGCAGGTGGTCAAAGTTTCATTGTCACAAAAATAGAAATAGATGTGCTTCTTCAACCCATTACATCAACAGCACAGATGGGCCTCATGTTTCACTTAGGACGACTTAGCAGCATCAGTGTGTAGGGAAACACACACCTTGGAAACAGCCAGCAGGCAGGAGTGTGCACACTGGGGATCCTGGACAGGGGAGATGCATGTCCCAGGTGGGACAGGGGGAGAAGGGGCAGCCCAGTCAACCTACTCAGAGCAGTGTGCAATTTAAAACTTGTGAATTATTTCTGGAATTGGCCACAGTTACTGAAACCTCAGATATTGAAACCACGGGTGAAGGGAACGACTGCAGTCGAGTGGTCGAAAGACAAAGAGGGAGCCTCAAAACCAGTGAAAGAAAAGAACCCATCATACACAAGACAGCCTCCAAAATTCGTGATTTCTCTTCAGAATTCATGAAAGCTGGAAGGCAGTGGGACGAAATATTTAGCTGCTTAAAGAAAAATCTGTATCAACTGAAAACGGAATACCTGGCAAAACTGTCCTTCAAAAGTGACGGAGAAATCTATGCACATCCAGATTATAGAAAACTGATAAATCTGTTGTGATTAAATAATTCCTCAAGAAATGCCAAAGGAGCCATCAACCTTAAATGAACAGTGAAACATGAAGCCTGAGGCCACAGGAAACAGTAAGAAACAAGGGTGAACATAGCGTTGTCAGTAAGCACAAAGGTTACTACCATAGCACTGTTAGTTTGCAACTCTTTCTATTCTACCTGATTTAAAACTATGGCTATAAAAGCAATGCTTACAAACATTTGTTGAAGGACACTTTATTTGTCCATTTTGTTTTGCTATAACAAAATGCCCAAGGTTTAGCACTTTATAAGAAAAAAGGCAGCTGGGTGTGGTGGCGCACACCTGTAATCCCAGCGACTTGGGAGGCTAAGGCAGGAGAATCGCGAGTTCAAAGCCAGCCTCAGCAACTTAGTGAGACCCTGTCTGTAAATAAAATACAAAATAGGGCTGGATATGTGGCTCAGTGGTTAAGCGCCCCTGAGTTCATTCCCATTGCAAATAAAAGAAACAGAAAAAAAAAAAAGAAAAAAAGAAAAAAAGGCTACTTTAATGCAGTTTTAGGGCTGGAAAACCAAGATCAAAGGACCCATCAGATGGACCTGTAGGAAGCACACACTGGTTTACACGTGCCACAGCATGGCAGATGGCACTACGGTGGGAGCATGCGGAGGAGGAGGTACCACGCTGACAGACAGAAGGATGGAGAGCAGGGAGTGGCAGCCTTGCTTTCTCCTTATCAACTCATTCTTCAAGAACTCACTCCAAGAGACTACCACAAATCCTCTATGAGGGTGGTACCCCAGTTACTTCCTTGTGTCTAGTAGATTCTGCATCTTGAAGGTGCCCCACATCAGCACCGCCACACCCAGGACCAGGCTCACAGGCAGGGAGGTGGGACCTGTGGGATACAGAAGAAGGTGGAGGGAGAAGGTGCTCCCAGGCAGTCTGTCCCCTCCTGGAGGAGGGAGAAGGTGCTCACAGGCGGTCTGTCCCCTCCTGGAGGAGGGAGAAGGAGCTCCCAGGCTGTCTGTCCTCTCCTGGAGG
>JAJEJO010001429.1:73198-132356 GCA_020662805.1 Glaucomys volans
CCAGACAGGGGGTCCAGGGAAAAGCTCACCTCTCCATCTCCAGTCCTCACACATCCAGAAAGGGGGTGCAGAGAAAGTTCACCTCTCCATCTCCAGTCCTCACATACACACCCAGACAGGGTTGCAAGGAACTGCTCACCTCTCCATCTCTAGTACTCAAACACACCTAGACAGGGGGTACAGAGAAAGGCTCAGCTCTCCATCTCCAGTCCTCTTACACTGCCACACAGGGTTGCATGGAAAGTCTTGGTATACATTTTACATTTCTCAAGTGTTTTCTCCACTAGCAATGTTTTTGTCTTCCTAAGGTATTCATCCTGGAGAGGTCTTTCCACAGTCATGACATGTATAACGTTTCAATACTGTATGGATTTCCTGATGTTAAAGAATGACTAAAGTTTGAATAAAGGCTTTGATACATCAATTGCATCCTAATGTTTACTTCCAGTGTGCATTTCCAGTGCTTAGTCAAATTTGTGCTCTTCCTAAAGGCTTTGCCACATCTTTATGTCTTCAGGGTCTCTATCCAGTATGAATCCTCTTCTACTGTTGGGTCAGTGTGAACTTCTGTTAAAGGGTTTTCCACAGTGTTCGCAGCTGTAAAGCTGCTCTCCATTATGGGTGCTCTGATGTGCAATAAGATTGGACCTTCAATGAAAAGCCTTGTCATATTCTTTACATTTGTAGGGCTTCTCACTACTGTGAAATATCTGGTGTGTAGAAAGGCTTGAGCAATTCTCGAAGGCTTTGTTACATTCTTCAGATTGTAGGGCTTCTCTGCAGTATGAGTTCTCTGGTTTTGAGTAAGTTTGCAGTTTGATGAAAGGCTTTGCCACATTTTTCACATTTGTAGGGTCTCTGTCTAGTATAAACTTTGGTGTTGAGCAAGGTGTGAGATGTGAATAAAATCTTGCCACATGCTTCACACTTGTAGGGTTTCTCAGGGCTACGTTATCTCTCTGGTGTGTAGAAAGGCTTGAGTGATTCCTAAAAGTGTTGCCACATTCTTCACATTTGAAGGGCTTCTCCGTGGTATGAACTCTCTTGTGCTGAGGAAGGGTTGTGTTTAGAGTCAAAGTCTTTCCACATTCTTGTATCTGTAGGGCTTCCCTCCAGTATGAGTTCTCTGGAGCTGAATGAGATGTGAAATTTGAATAAAAGGTTTGCCCCATTCATTATATTTGTAGGGTTTTTCAAATCATGACACCTCTGATGTGTAGAAAGTGCATGAAAATGTTAAGAAAGTCACACTGTGGGGGCAGCACTGATGCTGGGTGTGGGGGCACTTCACAGTGCTGTCAGAGTTGATTTATGTTCTATAGCAAGATAAACATTCCAAGATGAATAAATCTAAATGAAAAAAAAAATCATACACATTCACATAAGGTTGACTTTGAGAGGCTTCCCCAGGGCTTTCTGAGGCTTCCAGGATGGACACAATCTCATAGTTCCCTCTGATGCTTCAGCCAGTGATGCTTTGCCTACAGAAACACCAGTGCTTTCAGGGGACTGTGATCATGGTCTTTCAAGGACTGGTGTTGGCTCTGATGGCCAAACTTCAGAAGGTGCCTGCCCTAAGAGTTGGACTTCAGAAAATGACTGGAGAACCTGTGTCCTGGTACTCTGATCCCTTGTGTAGATTTTTGCTCTCTTAATAATCTGATCCCACACTCCAGGATCATTTGTGGACCTGTCTACCACACACAGACTGCAGGGTTTATATAGAAGCTATGATCTTTGCTGGGAAAGCTGCATTTCCAATGGGCTTAACAAAAAGACTAAACCAAAGCCACTGCAGGGTATCTCTCTGTGATGGCATCCTGATGCAAGAATATGGGGATCCTGCCAGAGGACAGCCAGGCTGTGATAGGGTGTGGGGTGAGGGCTCCTTTACTGCCCCTGTCTCTGATGGATCCAGACATTGTTAAGTAGGGGTTCATCACAAGGTGGTGAACAGAGTGTCAGAAGATGGATTCAGTGCCTCCAAGTCCAGCTTACGTACAACCATGGGGTTGTACTTCTCAGATTCCTCAGAACAAAAGCAACAGCCCCCAGCATGCTTCTCACTAGATTCCACCTCACAAAGAAGCAAAGAATCACACAGAATTCTTAAGGGTCATGCAGGGGAACAAGATGGGCAGATGCCACAGTCCCCACTCCCACCAATTTGCTTTAACTGGTACAGCCACTCTCCCAGCCCAACATCGCTCTACAAAGGTCTCTAGGCTTCCTCACTGGTGATCGGGACAGGCCTGAGCAATGTCCTTTCATTCTTCATAGCTCTTGGGCTCCAGTTTTCCACTCCCCAGGTTTCAGCTTCTTGCTGATCCACTTCCTCCACATCTTCAGTGTCTGACATCCACTGATTTCATGTTTATTTTTGCCACCCAAAATTTACCTAGATGTTTTGTACAGAAGAGCCAGAAAAAGTTGGGAATGGTGTAATCCAAGTGACTCAGGAAACTGAGGTAGGAGGATCTCAAGTTTGAGGCCAGCCTCTAAAACTTAGTGAGATTCTGTGTCAAAAATTTAAAAAGGGTTTGGCATGTAGCTCAGTGGTAAAGCTCCCCTGTGTCCAATCCCTTGTACCACACACACAAAAACCAGGTAAAAGAGCAATATAGATGTTTATAAAAAGGGTTGGGGTTGTGGCTCAGTGGTAGAGCACTTGCCTAGCATGTGTGAGGCACTGGGTTTGATCCTCAGCACCACATAAAAATAAATACATAAAATAAAGGTATTATGTCCACCTACAACTAAAAAAATGTTAAGAAAACAAACAGAATTAACTTTAGTCTCACAAATCCCCCTTATCTGTGCTGCACAAGATACAGCAAAAACTGGGCTTAACCAACATCACAATTAGGGGATAGAAAGGCTGAAAGACATGCATTCCCATGACTGTGGTAGAATTTTAAATTTGGGAAAGAGAACCATATATTTTCCACTTTTTAAATCCATATCCTGGAAGCAGTCAAGATGAGATTTTCCCTTTTGTGGGAAATATGAATTAATTCAACAAAGACCTAACCAAGATGTATGAACCACAAGGAGGAAAAAAAGATAAAATTAGGCATGTTTTAGTATATTTGCCAAAGATACAAAAATTTCAGAGTGCACACAATCCTGAAAACATAATAGGTGACCTGAATTAGTTTCAAGGGACATACAATGTAGCTAGATGTAGCTACATGGATGTGCATGTCACTGTAGTAAGGTGACTTTAATTCTTCAGGATAAATTCTGAGGTGTGGTTTAGCTGAGTCATCTGGTGGTTCCAGGCCTCGTTTCTTGAGGAGCCGCCATACTGATTTCCATAGTGGTTGTACTAATTCACATTACCATTCACAGTGTGAAAGTGTTCCTTTTCCCCATATCCTCTCCAGCATTTGTTATTATTTGTATTCTTTTAAAATCTATCAGTTCTTTTTTTTACAGCTTTATTTTCTTCATTTATCTTTATGTGGTGATGAGGATCGAACCCAGTGCCTCACACGTGCCAGGCAAGTGTGTACCACTGAGTCACAACCCCAACTCCATTATGTGTATTGTTGATCATTGCCATTCCGACTAGTGTGAGATGAAATCTCAGTGCAGTTTTGATTTGCATTTCCCTAATTGCTAAGGATGTTCAATGTTTTTTCATATATTTGTTGGTATATTTGTTCATATATTATATGGAGTTGTATTTCTTCTTTTGAGAAGTGTCTGTTTAGTTCACTTGTCCATTCATTAACTGGGGTATAGGTTGTTTTTGGAGTTGTTTATATATTCTGACAGAGGATATTAGCCCTCTGTCAGAAGAACAGCTAGCAAGATTTTCTCTCCTATTCCATATGTTGTCTCTTTGCATTCCTAATTGTTCCCTTTGCTGTGCAGAAGTTTTTTGGTTTGATGCTGTCCCATTTGTTAACTCTCAGCATTATTTCCTGAGCTTTAGGGGTCCTACCGAGGAAGGTGCTGACCATGCCTGTCTGCTGGAGTGTTGACCCTGTTTTCTCCTAGGAGTTGCACAGTTTCTGGTCTAATTCCAGGGTCTTTGATCCATTTTGTGTTAACTTTTGTGCAGAGTGAGATGTAAGTATCTATTTTCATTCTTCTACATATGGATACCCAGTTTTCTCAGCACCATCTGTTAAAAAGTCTGTCTTATCTCTAGTGTATGCTTTGACACCTTTGTCAAAGACCAGATGACTGTAGATATGTGGCTTTGTCTCTGTCTTCTATTCTGTACCATTGATCTGTGTGTCTGTTTTTATGCCAGCATCATGCAGTATTTCACTATAGCTCTGTAATGTAGCTCAAAGTCAGGTATTGTGATTCCTCCAGCCCTGCTTTATTAGTTTAGAATTGCTCTTGCTATACTGTTGCTGGTCAGACTCCCCTAAAGAGAAAGAATGAGGAGTTGACTACCACGTGCTTAGTGATCAAATTCATGGGCCTTAACCTACACCCAGAGAAGCAAAGGAAGAGATAACAGAAGTGGTTCCCCAAGATTCAATCATTGGATTCAATGGTTCAAGACCATTCCCAATGCTAAATTTCTCGTGGACATTCCGTCAGTTCTCCTTGACTGGTATGTATTTATTAAGCCAAAGGATCCTACAAGGGAAAATGAGGTATGGCCTACTAATGGATATGGAGAATGAGAATTCCCAAGATAATGAGGCCTGAGAAAAGGGAGTAAAAACAAAGGCCATGCATTGACAGCTTATCTCCCAAGACAAATGTTTTCCAGGTGCTGACTGCAGGCAGAAAGGAGGTGTTTTATCAAGAAGGAGGTGTTTTTGCAAGAAACAGTCTCTAGGAGGCATTCATCTCCTCCAAGGTAAATCCTCTCCAGACGTTGCCCAGACCTTGACCAAAAAAAGCTCAAATTCCCACGTGCCCAAGGAAACTGATATGTTCACTAGACCATGCCTCAAAATAACCTGTATAAACCCAGTCCCTTTCTTTGTTCAATGGCTTATTTTCCACCAAGAAAGTGGGTCCACCAGTGCCATTTCATTCCTGCACCCCCCTGAATAGCTGAGATGACTCATGAGGTTTGTGTCCTGCCCAGTCTTTTTGTGCCTACACTCACCTTTAAAATTTAATTAAAATTCGATGTTCTCCACTTACTACTAGTTTCTAAATATATTTACTTCCGTGTTTGTTTAACAGGGTTTCAACATTAGAATGAACTCCATTTAAAGTAGACTTGCAATGTCTATAAACTCCTATAAAGAACATGCATGTGGTAATTTCTTTACTCTTCACAAATCTATGAGACAGTACTACCAGCAGAGGGATAAGGGGACCTTAAGCAAAGAGATTGATTTGTCTAAATTCACATACTGAAGGGTTGAGTGGAGACTGGATGCTGTGTGGGCTGATGTAATAGTAAGCACTTAAAACCATGCTCTACCATCAAATCCAAGGAGCTGACTTCCTTCAATAATCCAGTCAAATATTTAGCTTTGACTTTACCACGTTATGATGCTGTACATTGATGAATTCAGTGTTGCAATTTTGAGTTTAACGAGTTTCCACTGATGTGTGTGAAAGTCCATAGACCAACGTCAAATAGGAGTAACACTTTCAAGTCCTGACAAAATGCACAGGCCGTGCCTGCAGTATAAAGTTACAGGAAACTGCCTAGGACCATGCTGGATTCAGTGAACACAAAACTGGCCACAAGTCAGGATGGACACAGGAAGATTCATTTGCATTTATGCTGTACAAAAAAAAAAAAAAAAGGAAAAAAATCGCAATGCCACTTGCCACAGGAATTATTGAACAATCTCATTTCGTGTATTGAACTACGGGACACAAAACACTAGTACATAATAGAGTGTACGGTGGAAGCTAATCAGCACTACTTAAGTCCATGTATTAAATGAGACATTAGTTGAGTAAAACAGTTGTCAGTGAAGTTGAATTTCTGAATGACATCAGTGGTACAACTGCCAACAATGAAATCTGTGAGGCCTGGAACCTTGCACGTCATAAATTGAAATGGCAGATTTGGGCTGAGAGTAGTTTTTAACTAAGAGAAAAGAACAACACAATGCGTTTGAGGCCAACAGTCACTATCTTGAAATCCACCACTGTATGCTCACCTTTCCCTAAATGCTGCCTCCCCACTTCAAGACTGAAAATGGCCTCACCATTACTTTCAAGCTTTTACTCTCAGGGGAGACAGAACTTCTCCATCCACTTAGCACCTTGTGTGTGTGCTGAGAACACATTCTCCTCCAGCAATTGTTACTGGGACTCATTGATTCTTCACGGAACTGGACAGTTAGTAGAGGTTTACACTACTGATTATCTCCACTTGCCCTTAAAATTCTGTCATTTGTGCAAAGTGGGCAGAATGTTGGGTGGAATACAATTTAGTCTTTGGGCACCTTGAAATTCAGACTGAATTATCATCCATTTTAGACGCCAATGACCATTACCCCAGGATGACGTTAAGTTACCGTTAAGTTACATTAGGTGCTGATGGGGAAAGGTGGGCAGGTTACAACCCTCATCTCTCTTACAGGTTCACCTCATGCCTGAGGGGCAGTTCCTCCTGTCTCTGTGGCTTTGGTTCTGGACCAGTAAAAAATTCAGGAAACTACCATTTCCAACAAAATCATGCACCCAGACTCCGGATATGCAAAGCATCTCTCACAGTCTGCACCTGACATACTGAAATATGAAATGCTCACCTGATTTCAACCCATGGTCTGGGCGGGGCTTCCCTGCAATGGTTAGCAAAGGCACACTGTGGGAAGGAGGCAGCCACAGTGCCAGACACACCTGCACTGCTGCATCTGCATCCTGCATCCCAACGAGGAGTTATACTCCATGTACGTAGAGTATGTGGAAATACACTCTGCTATCATGCATGTCTAAAAGAACAAATAAAAAAACAACCAAACCAGCAAAACACTGCTGTTGTCCCTGCTACGGTCATGAGGACCTGCTGTTGTCCCTGCCATGGCGATGAGTGCAGGGACGGGAAGCTGGTAGTGTACCTGAAGACCTTTGCCCAATGCGATTATCACTCAACCTCACTGGTTCCTAGATCACATGTCCAAGGAGACAACGGAGTATTTGGGAGGCTCTTACTCATCCTGGATCTCTGGAGGCAGACAGGCTGCCCAAGAGGAAACAGAGAAAACTGAGGCCTGACCTCTGAGGTACCAGCAGCAGAACACGTTTATCAATGGATTCTGTGTCTCAAAGAGGTCTTTCCAACTTAAATATTTCTTCCTAATTTTGGGACTTATTTTTACATTTGCTGATAGTTTTATTTTTAACAATTGTTACTGGTTGTTTTTAGTCACACATGACATAGGATTCATTTTTAAAAAATTATGAAAGCTGGAATATAAGCTGTTCAAGTTCAGTCCCCAGGACTTCCTTTTCCCCATCCCTCCTCTGTCCCTCTGCTCCCTTCCCTCTTCTCACTGACCCTGCATAGCCCTTCTGAGCTTTCCACTGCAGTTAGGTGCAGAGCATGGAACTACACACAGAAGTTAAGAAGGGTTTCCAAAAGAAGGGCAAGGAAAACACGTGATGCCAACAGGAGCCACTGGAAGTCATGGGACTCACTCTCACAACTCAACCCAAGTTCATGTGAAAATTTTATAGAAAAATAATTAACCCGCATATAGTATGTTAATATATGAAACACATATAAAGTGCAGTGTAATCAATATATAGCATACCCATTTCCCATGACATAAAACTTCTGTAAGTGGCACTATGCCAGTTTGACAATTTTTAAATATATGTTTTCATTGCAAAATTCACTGGTCTCATAACGATGCAATTGGAGATTCATCCCTGGTTCTACTCCTGTGGGTTAAAAACACTGCTGATATAACAAGGTCACTGATTATGTGAACTTAAAATAGGAGGATCATCCTGGATTATCTAGACAGACCCAACGTGCATTTTAATCAGAAAAAACCAGCTATGACAGAAGAGGAAGTTGGGACCTGGCAGCATGATTTTGTGCCATTGTGAGAACTGTGAGAAAGAATTCTGAAAACACAAATGATCCTGGAAGTGGATTCTTCCTATAGCCCCAAGAATAGATCTCATGCCTCTGACACCTTGGTTTTGTTTTGTGGGACAAGAGAGCCGACTGGACTTCTGATGTACAAACTGCAAGAAAGTAAGAGTGTTGTTTATACCACTTGTTAGGCTGTTATGTGCAATAGAAAATTAATACACAGCTGAACAAATTTAATGATAGGATATGTAAATGATAAAATGTCATTTGTTGCCCATGACAATCATTCTCCTCCAATGTGCCAATGAACTTGACAGCGGATGACCCCAGGAAATCCTCCATGGAATGCCAGGTGTATCTGTGTGCACCAAACACACTTTCTAGAAAAACTCATAACTCAAAAGAAAAGAATGGATTCACTACTACCTACCTCTCCGTGTGCATGTGAGTGTCCAGCATGGTACCAGCAAGTGAGAAGATCATTTAACAGGGACAATTTAATGTAACTCAAAATGTGTTTGTTGATTCATGCTGTGTGCTGAGACAGGGGCTCCTGCAAGATGAGCATGAGCACCCCTTAACCCCACCACTGTGTGTATGATGAAAAGCAGCACCAGCCAGGCACAGTTATACTGGGTTCCATCAAGGAATGTTTTTTAGATGAAACTATGAAGCACATAAACTATGTGTCCAACTGTGCAGGCTCTCGAAGAGCAAGCCAGGCCCTGCCCATCCCGACAGGAGCGGCTACCACCTCCAGCTTCAAAACCACCATGTCCCAAGGCTCAGACCTGCGTGCTGACAGCAGCAGCACATCCATGTTGGACCCCTAGGTGTTTACTGGTATGTAGTCAGATGCTTTAAAAGTTTCCAGTACAACATTTAATACTTTCCTTTGACATTAATTTCTAAATCATATAAATTTTCATTCCTTACAATTTTTTTGGTACTAGGGATTGAACCCAGGGGTGCTTAATAAATGAGCCATATCCCCAGCCCTTTTTATATTTCATTTAAAGGTAGGGCCTTGCTGAGTCGCTCAGGGCCTTGTTAGACTGCTGAGACTGGGTCCGAACTCATGATCCTCCTGCCTCAGCCTCCCAAGCCACTGGGATCACAGGTTATGTACCAACACACCTGGACATTACAATTTCTAATACATAAAAATCTGGGTACTGGAGAACAAAATTGAACACAATATATTATTACGTCGTGTGCAAGCTCAAATATGCTGCAATGATTCCCACAATCATGTATAATTATAATGCATCAAAAGTTTTTTAAAAACTTGAAGTTTCCTTAAAAATTTTCACACATTAAAGAAACTTAAGATCTACTTTATTCAAATTGTTCAAATAAATGTTTATATCTGATAAGGCATTCATAATTGTAATTTCACCATGACTGCTTTTGCTGTTGATGAATGATGTGAAGATAAAGGGTGACACACAGGTCTCTCTCCTGTGTGAGCTCTGCGGCAGGAAAGGAGGCGCGAGTTCTGAGTGGGACGGGAAGCAGGCCGAGTGGGTCAGCACTGTGATGCAACTCACGCGCAGAGGTTCATTCTGGGAGAGAAGCAGGGAGACCTCTGCTCTCTAATCATAGTGACCATGTTGTGATGGCCACCTCACAACCACAGCACATGCAAACCCAGGGAAAACCCAACAGGAGGCTTCGTGGGGGCTGGGCTGTGAGTCCCAGAACAGAGCATGTCTCAAGGCAGGGGTTCTGATGCTCCCTAACGCCAGCTCTCCTGCACCTTCCATGACATCTTCTCTTACAGGTGTCCTCGTTCTGCTGCCTGGTGAGCTGGCTCCTGGTAAGAGCTGACCACATTCTCAGATTCACGGCACTCTCCCATGTGAGTCCTCTGATGAGTAGTGGAGGCAGACTTCTGGAGGACACTCCCTGCAGGGTTTGTGGGCACAAGGCTCCTCACCTGTGTGTTCCCCGATGCCTCTGGAGGTGTGACTTGTGGTAAAAGGCCTTTTGACACACATCACATTCAAAGGGCTTCTCTCCTGTGTGTGTTCTCTGGTGCACCCTGAGGTTTGAGGTCTGATTGAATGTCTTTCCACATTCTTCACAAGCATAGGGCTTGTCGCCAGTGTGAATTCTCTGATGCACAGTGAGGTGTGGCTTACAGTAGAAGGACTTCCTGCACTCTTCACATTCATAGGACTTTTCACCTGAGTGAATTCCCAGATGCCTAGTGAGATGTGACTTATAATAAAAGGTTTTTCCACACACAATGCACCTGTACGGCTTCTCACCGGTGTGTGTTCTCTGGTGCACCCTGAGGTTTGACTTCTGGCTGAAGGTCTTCCCACATTCTTCACATGTGTGTGGCTTCTCACCCGTGTGGGTTCTCTGATGTGCAGTGAGCTGTGATTTACAGGCGGTCTTCCCACATTCTTCACGTGTGTGGGGCTTCTCACCTGTGTGGGTTCTCTGATGTGCAGTGAGCTGTGATTCATGATGGAAAGCCTTCCTACATTCCTTACATCCACATGGCTTGCCTCCTGTGTGGGTTTTTGGATGCCTTCTGAGTTTTTCCTCTTGGTTAAAGCTTTGTTCACTTTCGTATACTCCACAAGGCTGTTCTCCGTGGATTCCCTGATGCACACTCACCTGTGTCTTCTGACTGACATCCCCAGGCTCATCACACCTACATGGCTTGTGCCCTGCTTTTGCTCTCTGATGGCCTGAAAGGCATAAACTCTTAATAACAGGCCCACCACGGCCATTCCGTTTGTTACACTCCCGTCCATTGGGCATCATCCTATGCTGAGTGAGTTCAGACTTCTTACAAAAAGTCTCCCCATACACATCATAGTCAAAACTTTTCTCCTTCAATTGAGTCATCCGTTGGGCACCAGGCGATACCTTACCAAGGGGTCTTGTGTGTTCACAGCCAGCGCAGGCAGTGTCTTCCACATGAAGTTTCTTCTGTATCGACAGCACTGTCTTCATGGCCAAGGCTCTCCTCTGTCCATAATGCTGGCAATGGCTCTGCACACTCTGGACTCTGCTCTCTGGACTAAGATACTCAGCACGTCCAAGGGGCTTTCCAGTCACCTTAAGGTCATCAGGCTTCTCTCTTGCCTGCAACTCACCTTGCTCACTCTGGAGAAGCTCATTTTCCCACCTGTGAAGGTCCTGAGACTTTGTTCCTGAAGAGCTTCCACTCTGTGCAGTCGGATCTGGAACACAGACAGAGCTCACCTCACGTGTTCTTGGTTCACGCATCTGCCCCTCTGTTGATGTGTTGCTGTTGGCTGTGACAATTTGCCTGAGCCATCTTGCTTGGTGATCCTGGCTGATCCCAACCTGGTCATTTACTTTCTGGACATCTAAAATTGCATAAAAGCAACATCCGTGAAATACATGTAACCATTTCTTATGGAAATCAAACATAAAGGTAAAGAAGAGTCTTTTTATGTTAATGAAGTTAAGACTTCCAGACAATTATATTGACTTATGATGTGTGTGTGAATTTTGTCTGGAATAAATTTAAGAAATTACATTAATAAATGCTAGCATCAAATCATGCTACTTTTTGTTTGGGTTATTTTACTCTTTTGAAACCAGGAAACATTTAGCTGAATATTCACCTGGTTCCTAGCAGGAGACATCAGAAATCTGCTATTGCTTTTGCCTGTTTTTTTTCTGTAGTTATTTTTTAAGAAGATGTGGGTAAAATCTCATCCTACATTGCTTTTCTTTCAGATTTTCCATGGAAATATTTTCCTGGATTAACTACTTATAGGATGCAGGCATGGATGACTTGTTCCTCACCTGAGCTGGAATATAGTTTAGGGGAAAAGCTGCTCACCTCACTGTTCACTGAGAAGCTTCAATAGAAAACTAGCGGGCTCTACTGATGAAAATGATCTTCCCAAACCAGGAGGTGACATTGACCCTCAACTTTCTAATCTAATCTCTTTTAGGATTCTTAGAAGCACAACTACCTCAGGAATTTTGAGAAAGTAAGTAGTCAACAAAAAGACTAACAAGAACCAAATAGGAACAGGATTAGGTAAATCTATCAAATTACATATCAACAGCAAAGAAGAGAAACGTATTCAAACATGAGAAATCATCTTTGTGTCTGAGGCATGAGACCAGCTGCCTTCGGGACAGGGACTGGGAGAAACTGGGGAGAACATCTCTACACAGTCTCCGTCTGCTGAGATACCACCACCCCAATCTCGCTGGCCAGGAGGCATGGACTGACCTGGGAGGTGCTGGTGTGGGGCTTCCTTTGCTATCCATGGCCCAGGTCCTCTCTCCAACTTGAAGATCCTCTCAGGATTAATAACGCCGTGTCCTGTTAATGGAAAACAATGGGACACTTGTATGGAACTGTGATGTCGAGTACTGAAGGCAGCTGCCTGCCCTTGAGAGCTAAGCCGGGGTGACACCAGGGGGACATCTGTGAGAGACGGTTGGCACCCACTCCTCAGGGACTGGGACCTACACTGAGGAAGAGTTAAACAGAAAGAATTCCAGAGAATGACACGAGAAAGCACAGGCAGACCTGAGAGAATACAGGCAGATAACGGGAAATTAGAAAGGCAGCTTGTGATATGTAGGAGAAACTGGTCGAAGGGTTAGAGGTTGCAAAAGTCATCATCAAATTTTGGTGCCAAAGAATGAAATTTTTTAAAAAAGAAAAGAAAGCCCGCTGAAAGCTTCAGCAGAATTGATGAAGAAAAACAAATTTCTGATCTTGAAGAAGATGGATGTTCTGAAATCACCAAGTTAAATTTTAAAAAAATTAAAAAGAAATGAAGAAAACCTTTAAGACATTTGGAATATCATTAACAAGGAAACATTTGCATTATGGCTATTCCAGAAGAAGAGAACCTTATGCAATGAGGTACTGGTGAAACCGAGATCATGGAAAACATGGACATCTAGATCCAGGAAGCTCAGAGGGGCCCAACAGATTTCATCAAAAAATTTCTGAGTCACACTGCAGACAAACAAAATTAGAAAACTGCAAGAGAAACACATCAAGTCACAGATAAAAAAACAAACAAATGAACCAGAAGAGCAGATTTCTCAGTCAAAACCTTACAGTTCAGAATACAAGAGAAGGATATATTGAAATTCCTTTAAAAAAAATGCTAGCCCAAAATACTATACCTAGAAAAGTTATTCTTCAGCTGGGCATGGTGGTGCATGCCTGTAATCCCAGTGGCTTGGGAGTCTGAGGCAGGAGGATCACAAGTTCAGCCTTAGCAACTTAGGGAGACCCTGTCTCAAAATAAAATAATAAAAAGGGCTGGGGATGTGGCCAAGTATTTAAGTGCCTTTGGATTCAATTCCTGATACAAAAACAAACAAACAAACAACAACAAAAACCCAAAGAAAGCTATCCTTCAGAAATGAAGAAATAAAGATTTTCAAAATAAGTAAAATTTGATGGGCTGGGGCTATAGCTCAGCTGGTAGAGTGTTTGTCTCTCAAGCACAAGGCACTGGGTTCAATCCCCAGCACTGTAAAAAAAAAAAAAAAAAAAAAGTAAAATTTGAGGGGATTCATCATCTACACCCCAGCCCTACAAATACTTGAGGGAATCTTGCACTAGAAGTGGAGGGAGGGCAACTACCATCCTCACAGCGTGGGGGCCCAAAACTCAGGGGCAGAGTGGACACAGAGTGAGACAGCAAGGCTCCAGTACAGAAAGCCACCAAATGACAAGGTAATCAGGAGGAAGATGGTAAAGAACACAGAGAACCTAAGAAATTACAGAATGAGGGAAGACGTCATACCAAAAATAATCGTGAATATAAACATGATTTCCCAAGAAAAGATGCAGACTTGCTGAATGGATAAAAATAAAACCAGCCCCAAGGATAAGCTGCTGAAAAGAAAACCACTTCACCTGTGGAGGCAGCAAGGGCTTGAAGTGGAAGGGTGGAGAAAGATGCCCCTGCAAGGCAGCAGAGCCAGCAGCAGCCCTGCACCTGGGACCACGGAGAGGGTCACTGCCTGACAGCCAAGGGACACCCACAGATGGGTGCACCCGCGCTGAGGCACAAGCACCACGTCAACAGTCACTGGAGGGATCGTCCTGATAAAACCCAAAGGAACACGGATGTTCAAGCACATATAGGCCAAAAGGCCCACGCAGACGTTTACAGAACATTCCACCCAACAGCTAAGAATATGCATTCTTATCAACTCGTGAGATATTTTACAGTTCAGATCAAATGTCAGGCACAAAAGAAGTCACAACAAATTAAAAAACAAAACAAAGCTGATATCATACCATGTGTCTTCTATGACCACAATGTCAAAATCAGAAATCAACAATAAGAGAAGCATTAGAAATTATACAAACATGGAAATTTAACAACACTCTTTTGAAGGATCAATGGGTTGGAAAAAAAATCAAAAGAAAATTTAAAAATTTATTGAAACAAATGAATATTAAAAACCAGCATTCCAAACCCTCTGGGAAACAGAAAATGCAGTACCGAGAGGGAATTCGTAGCAGTGAATACCTACGTGACGATGATTTCAAGTCAACAGCCTGATGTTGCACCTCGGGGAACTAGAAAAGCAAGAACTAACCAAACCCAGCATAAGCAGACGAAAAGAAATGAAAATCTGAGCAGAAATAAAGGAAATTGAGACAAAAAAACTGCAAGGGGTTAATGAAATGAAGAATACATCTTTCAAAAAGATAAGTGAAATCGACAGACTTTTAGGTATGCTAACCATTGAAAAAAGATGACTCAAATAAATAACATTGAATAAGAAAAAATCCAAATTAAAGTGGTACCACAGAAATGCCAAGATCATTAGCAAGCATTATGAGCAGCCATACACAAAATGGAAAATCCAGAAGAAAGGGATAAACTACTGGACACACCACTGGCTAAAACTGAACCATCATCGTACACAATGTCTGAAAGACCAATAGTAAGTAATGAGATTAACTCAGTATTAAAAAGTCTCACACAAATAAAGCCACGGATTAACAGCTTCAAATTAAAAAAAAGAAAAAAGAATCAATACCAATTCTTTTCAAATTATTATAAATTATTAAGGGAACCCTTCTAAATTCATTATATGATATCAGCATTACCCTTATATCAAAACCAGACAAAAACACAGCAAGAAAAAAACTATAGACCAATATTTCTGATGTAAATATTTTACCAGATGAAATCCAACAGAACATAAGAAAAGGTCATTACATACCATGATCATGCGTGACTTGTGCCAGGGATGCAATGTTGGCTCAACATACGCAAATTTATAAATGCAATTCAGGATTCCAGTGGAATGAAGGATTAACAACAGTATAAACATCTCAAATGATATAAAAGGAATTTGATGAAATTTAATAGCCTTTCCTTAACAGAACTCTAAAAAATTAGATAAAAGGAATTGTACCTCAACACAATAGGAGCTACATATGGCAAAATCCAAGCTCATGTCTTAACGAAAGGGGAAAACCTGAGTCATTTCCTCTAAGATCTAGGACAAGACAAGCATGTCCACATTCACCATAATTACTCAATGCAGGACTGGACGTCTTAGCCACAGCAATAAGACAAGAGGATCAAATAAAAGGCATCCAGATCAGAAAGGAGTTTGCTGTTATTTTTGGTGAAGAAAATCAATTTTGTATAGCTTATTTCCATCTAAATAAAATGTGAATTTTGTTAAAAAACAAAAAAGAAAGGAGGTCAAATTATCCCGATAGAGCAACTACATAATTTTATATATAGGAAAACCAAAGACTCCAGCAAAAACCTACACAGGAATCCAGTAATGTTGCATCAACAAAAAAATAGTAATTTTTACATATTAGTAATTAGTAGTAAAATTGCTGAGATAGAAATCAAGAAAGTGATCTTGTTCATAAAAGCTTATGAAAAACAAAACACCCTGAAGTAAAATTAACCAAGGAAGTAAAGGACTCTACAATGAAAACTATAAAACACTGTTGAAAGAAAGTGAAGAGGACAAAAAAAATGGACATACATCCTATTGTCATTAATCAGGAGAACACTGCTAGAGTGCCCATAGTACCTGAATGATTTATGGTCAATGCAACCCTCATCTACATACCAATGGCATTCATATGGATGCAGAGAAAGTTCTAAACACTGTACCAATGCACAAAAGACCCCAAATACTACTAAACGCAATATTGAACAAGAAGAATAAATCTGTAGTCATCACAAAACCTGTCTCCAAACACACTGCAAGACGGCAGTAGCCAGAACAGCATGGCATGCATGAGGACGAACAGACCAAGGGAGCGCGACAGAGATTCCAGTGGTAAGTCCACACCACCATGGCCGACAGATTTCCACCCAGGCAGCAAGACTGCACATTGAGAAAGGAAGCTTTCCTTAGTAAATGCTGAGGGAACTGTGTATCCGTGTGTTGGAGAAAAATGGCAGAGCCTTCTCTCACCACACACAGAAATCAACTCAACGTGGATCGAGGCTTAAACCCAGGACGTGAATGCACGGAACTGCCCAGGAAAACGGGGACACTTCTGCATACCGACTGAGGTGAAGCTCTGCTTTTGAGATGGGGCCTTGCTGTGTGTACCAGGCTTCTACATGCAGAGAAGGACCAGGAGGAAAAAGAGCCAGCATGCACAGTGGGAGAGAATGTTCATGAAGTCCTCATTCAATAGGAGTAGGTTCCCTGGTACAGAAGGAGTTCAACTCAAGGGCAAAAAGCAAACATTCCAGTTAGAAATCAGGTGAATGACTGAACAGACATTTCTGAGATGCACAAATGGCCAGGAACACATGAATAGATGCTGAACACCTCCCATTGCCAGGGAAGAGCAAATGGACACCACTGGGGGCCCACTGCTCCAGCAAGAATGGCCGTCACTGAGCGACACAGTCAGGTGCTGGTGGGGTGGAGGTAGGAAAACTGCACTGCTGAGGGACAGGGGCAGCCAGGCCACTGGGAGAGCCAGTAGCAGAGCTCCCCAGGCGTGGGCAACCCACGGCTGGGACAGCACAAGAGGAAACACGCCACAGCTTGAAGAGCTGTGGGCACTTGCCTGTCCACTGCAGTGGACACCACAGCTGGGCATAAAAGTCATGATAAGGAACCAACTGCAGTGTTCACTCATAGACGGAGGGACAAAGAAAGCGTGGTACACGAACACCAGGGAGGCACTCAGCCATTAAAACCCTGTCTGTCATTTCCAGCAATGCCAAGGGAACTGCAGGACATTGTGCTAGGTGAAACAGGTCTGGCTCGGAGAGACAAGGACCAGACACCCTCACTCCTGTGGGAAGCTAAAGTTGACTCAAAGAAACAGGCCAGAGGAATGGTGGCCACACCACACCACACAAGAAATGTGCAGTTACAGTGTGTCAGCCAAGACATAAGACACAATTAGAACTAAAACTTAGAAATGGTTCCTACATGTACCACCCCAAAGAAAGCACTGCCATGAGTTACAAGGGAATGTCACTCACCCAAGGATACAAGGCTGCTGAAGGTCTCCAACATCACATCCTTGTAGAGGTTTCTCTGGGAGTCATCGAGGGCCTTCCACTCCTCCCAGGTGAAGTCCACAGACACATCCTCAAAGGACACCAAGCCCTGCAAAGGAACATTCTCTCACCCCGAGTCTCCAGAATGGGTCAGGGCAGGACCAGGGCACCCACACCTCTGTGAGAACGTGCCCCAGTCTTCAGCCCAGGTCAGAACAGGACCAGGGCACCCACACCTCTGTGAGAATGTGCCCCAGTCTTCAGCCCAGGTCAGAACAGGACCAGGGCACCCACACCTCTGTGAGAACGTACCTCTTAGCTAAGGTGCGAGTTGATTTGTATTCTCTGTGGAAATCCAGTGACTCCCAGAGATGCTATTACAGAATCCCCCCTTAGATTTAGAACTGTCTCTATCCCTAGCAAGAACAGGGTAAATGAAGCTTTGCTGCTGCAAAGAGCTAACAACCCAGTCTGAAGAATAAGGAAAAACACATACATGCAGTGTAGAATGTGACAATGGAGAAGCAGAACACAGCCTGCTCCTTATCAGGCTGCGTTTCACTGACACCACACAGGGTTTCAGCTTGTCTACAGGACAGCATTCTCACAAGAACGGAGCAACAGGGGTCATGCTGTCAAAACACAGACCTGCCAGTGGAACCCCACGCAGGATGTCCTGTGCTGAGAAGAGCAGCCCAGGGGGCAACGTGCTCAAGAAATAGGCAGTGCAGTGATCGTCCATTGAAAACTCGCCTAGTGCCAGCAACAGGAGTCCACGGAAATGGAAGCACATCACACTCGTATTTCCCTCCTCAACTCGACATTCTAGTGTCCAACCAAAAGTGACCACCACCCGTCTCCTAAAACACAGACCTAACTAAGGAGGGGCCAGTGAAGAGTCATCCGTGGCAAGGAGAGCTGGGAAGAACTGAAGGCAGCGTCAGGGGGGAAGTAGGCGCCACACCGCTAACCCCAACATCAAGAACACAGACGGAAGACACAGCAGAACAAGAGAAAATGGCAAAAAATGGGGGAAAACAGGACAAGAATTTGGCACCACTGGCCACACAGAGGCGAAGATGTGCTTTCACTTCCTGGGTAGACGCTGCTGCTTGAGACTAGAGTTGAGGAAAAGGAAGTGACCTCGAAGGGCAGGAGGGGGCTGCCCTGAAACACCTGTGTGGGAGTCTCTGCGGTCAATCCCTGGGGAGCCAAGTGGACACAGATCTGCAGTCAGAGGCAGAGTGAAGAAGATGACATTTAGAAAGCCACAGAACCCAGGGACAGCTGAGGTCACCAGAGTGAAAGAACCTAATAAATGGACGGAGTAGACACCAGACATAATCTGAGGAAGCAATGACTCTCAGGGGAAGGACAAGAGAGACAGTGTGCTCTCTCTGCTCTTTTAAATCTTTTAGGAAAAAAGAAATGTTCAATATTGCGAAATCAGCTAGCGCATTTCACTGCACTCACAGTTCTGTTGAAAAATAGTGTGATCACCCACATAATCATGGAAACTTTTTTTTTATTTTTTGGTGCCAAAGATTGAACCCAGGTGTGCTTAAGCACTGACTATGTCCCGAGCCCTTTTTATTTTTTATTTTGAGACAGGGCCTTGCAAAGTTGCTTGATAAGAGGCTGGCTTCAAACCTGCAATCCTCCTGCCTCAGCCTCCCAAGGCACTGGGATTATAGGCCCGTGTCAGTGCACCTCACTGGAAAAAATTTTAAAAACATTATCCCACTTGTATTAAAGATTTCAGAACTCCTTCCTTAACTTGATAGAATGTATGTAGCTAAGCCTGCAAGGCAGCATGGCAAATGAAGCAGGAACGGGGAAGGATGAAGTGACCACACTGGACAGGTATCAACTAAAATGAAGAGCAAACCCAGCCACCAGAGACTCTGGAGAACTACTGAAGGTGAGACAGCTCAGCCCTTCAAATCTGTCTATTCATCTGTTGAGATGGTGACTTGGGCTCAGGTTGTTCTGATGCAGCTGTGATGTTAAGTAACTCTTGGCCCCTCAACCCTGTTTCCTGGGTGACTCCAACTTGGTGATGGGGTGAAGTTACCTCTGTATATTGCTGAGTTCCTTGCATTTTTGAAGGAGTTTGTGACAATATTTTTGAGATACATTGGTCTGAAGCTTATTTTCTTGTGCTATCTTTGTACAGCTTTGGTATCAGAGAAACACTGCTTCATAGGGTGTTTCCACCTGTTATACTTGTTGGAAAGTTTGGAAGACTGATAGTAAATCTTCCTTTATTCATAGTTTTGTGTGTCTTGAAATTTGTCCATTTAATCTAAATTATCTAAATTATTGGCACACCATTGTTCTCTGAATATTCTTTTCTTGATGTGAACTGGGCAGTAATGTTTCCTCTTTACTGACTTTAGTTACCTGAGCCTTCTATTTTTCCCTCAGCTACCTAATTTTGATCACATTCTATGAACCTGCTTTTGGTAGCACAGTAATTATCTTTTATCTTCTTCATTTAAGTGATTTCTGCTGTGATGGTTATCATTTCCACTCTTCAGGTTAGATTCGTCTCTTTCTCCAGTATTGTTACACAGAAACTTGGGATGTTTTGATATCATTCTGTTTTCTTAACATGAATATTTATAGCTATAAACTTCCCACTAAGCACTGCTTTATCTGCCTTCCAAAAAGTTATTTTTTATTTTTAGTTTTCTCAGTGCAGTTTATTTTTGATTTCTTCTTTGACCCTTTTGTAAATTTGAACTGTTGCTTGATTCCACCTGAATGAATTCCCAAAATTGCCTTGTCATTAATTTCAACCATGACTGGAACACACACTGTAATTTTTATCCCTCTGTTACATTCTGGATGGTTTGATGGCTCAGAACACTGCAAGTCCCTGAGCACGTCCACGTGCAGGTGGCAGATGTGGTCCTACTGTCCACAGAGCCCTGGGTCCTCCCAGCTACCACTCTACCCATCCTTCCTGTAAGGTCCTGGCCGCCCCTCAGAATGCATGTGGCCACAGAGCTCACTTATGGAGAGTGCACACCCACACACAGTCAGTGCTCACTTATGGAGGTGTGCGCACCTGCACACACAATCAGCATTCTGTGCGTTAGGCAACTTCTAAGATTCTTCCCTCTCAATCTCTATGGATTCCTATCTCTACATCCCACTTTTTTCATTTTAAGTTCGTGTATCTCCAGTGTTCACAGGAAAGCAGGGAGCTGGAGAAGATGCTTGCAGTGCCCACGCTTAGTAAAAGCCTGTTGTGTAGAATGTGTGAAATATCACTTGTGAGGAAAAAATGGACACCACCAAGAGATTCCAGAAAGCGCTTTGAAAAGAAGAAAAATTCAAGTGACATACAAATACCTGAATTGGGGTATATATCAATACACTGAGAGAAGCTGACATTCAAGCCATACCAAGTTCCAGCTGCCACCTCCCTCCTCAGTCCAGGGGTCCTCACTCACGCTGCCCAGCTCAGCCCAGACCAGCACGGAGGCAGTGGTATGGTGAGTCCCAAGGACCTGAGGAGAGGTGGGGGAGGAGGCAGGCTGGAAGGAGCAAAGGAAGGCTGCTGTGAGAACAGTGTTGAGGAGAGGAGACTGCTGGGGAGAAGAGGAGAAGGGGAGGGGGTGCAGGGATGAGGAAGAGGAAGGTGGAGGCTCATGCTGCAGGCAGCCTGTGCAGGGAGTGTCCCTGAGCAGAAGGCAGGGAATGTGGTGACAGCATCACCTCTCTACCACGAGGCCCCAGGGGCAGAAGCCAAGGGTTGAAACAGACAAGTGCAGCCCCCTCCACCTGCTGTTGGCTCTGGGAACTGCTCCAGGACCCTGTCCTCCTCCCAGCCTTCTCACTTCCTCCTCTCCAGACACCACTACTCCAATCTGCAACCTGCTGCAGAACCACTTTCTGACCTGCCCATCTGAGTTCCCAGCTGCCCATCTCCCCAGTCCTGTTCTCAGGCAGCCTCCTTACAGCTGCCTCTGAATACCCAGTCTCAACCCTATACCACCCACCTGATCTCTGGATGTCCTTCAATCCGCCTCTCAGAAAGTACCAGGGAGGAGTGAGGTCAGGGTTAGGGTCTTGTATCCATCAGGGTTCTCCAGAGGGACAAAAGCAACCCAAGATATACAGACTTAGCACATTGGTTTACTTGACCAAAAGCTGGGCAGCCCCACAGTGGCCGTCTGCAGCTGGAGAGCTGGAGGAACTGGAGGCTGCTCAGTCCAGGAAGCTGGAGATTTGGGAGAAGGACTAATGATGCAGCCCTCGCTGGGGAGAGATGGCCTGGAAACTCTCTGGTCAGAGTCCACCTTGGACGACAGAAGGAGCAGGAGTCTGAGGTTTCAGGGATCCCAGCAGAAATCAAAGCACCGGCCCCAGGAGCACTAAGCTCACATGTGCATAGCTTCCTCCTTCCTGCTCCATCCAGGTCCCAACCTACTGGACTGTGCTGCCCACATTTAGAATGGGCACCCCCTCGGTGTGCCGTCCCACAAGCCAATCATTCCTAGAAACATGTTCCCTGATACCAGAAGGCTCTTAATCTCAGGCATCTCTCAGTCCCATCAAGTAGGCCATGCAGATTAACCATCCCTGGCCTGAACAAAGACCTGCCTCCTCCTTCCCTTTTTGTAATTTAATAAAGAAATGGTCACACTTCTGTTTCAAGATCCCCTTGTTCATTATTCCAGGTAATGTTGCAGCTTATGCTTTTTGTTTATTTACTCATTTTTGCACAATGTGACCAAATTTATTAAATAAAAGGTGGTGGGGAAGAACAAAAGGGGGAGGGACTTTAAAAGGGCACAAGGAAACACTGTGGGCATTGTTATGTTGTTATGTTGATGATTATGCTGGTTTTCCACACATGTGTACCTAGGTCAGATTAAAGTGTATATCTTAAAGATGTGCAGGCCAATTATACCTCAATAAGCCTGAAAATGTGCTAGGCACGTACAGCTGAGGTTAAAAGGGAATCATGTGCTATTAAATAGGTACAGTAGAAAAGAGACCAAGAATACATTAGCTAAACATAGTTTAGCTAAAAAAGAGACCAAGAATAAATACATTAGCTAGACACAGTTTAACTAATAGCTAACTAATAGCTTAACATAGCTTAACTAATAGCTTAACATAGTTTAATTAATAGCTAAACATAGTTTAGCTAATAGTTTGGAAAAGGCAAAATTTCTAAAAAGGAGAATAGAGGAAAAATCCTATACAAATGAGTCAAGTTTGAAGATATTGAAAATGAACATGCCACAGAGTATCAGCAAAGCCAGAAGTCGTTGTTTTTAGAAGACAAAAGAACTTGCAAGAGCTCTGGTAAACCTGCACATTGATTATACAGTCTGACTGTGACACCACGTGCCCCCCTCAGCCATGGCGATTACTCTGGGAAAGGCAACCTAAGGGGACTCTGGCCTTTCCAAACCACAGACTCTGACACAAGCCTAGATGGCATGGACCACAATGGCCACCTGTCAGACATCAGTGTGCATGAAGCCCGTCACCCGGGGAAACCACTCTGGCCCACGTGATGTGGGCTCTGAGGTGCAACAACCACAGCAGACCTACGGGGCCGAAGACAGAACCCATAAAGGACTCGTGCCATGCAGACAGCAGCAGAGGACAGAAAACACACTGCAGCAGGGAGGAAAATCACAACCTTTCCTAAGAAAGCTGCTCCACATGGGCTATCTGTGTGGCAAAACAAAACAAAACCCCCAAGTCCTACAGTACCTTTCCTCATACCACTTAAAAAATCATTGGCAGAGGTAATAAAAATATCCAATGTAAAACATTCAGAAGTTATACGGTGGACATGGTGGTGAATACCTGTAATACCAGTGGCTTGGGAGTTTAAGGCAGGAGAATCACAGCCAGCCTGGGCACCTCAGTAGGACCATCTCTTGAAATAAAATTTAAAAGGGGCTGAGGATGTGGTTGAGTTTTAGGGGACCCCCTAGTCTCAAACACCACAACCATACACACACACACACAAAAAAAAAAAAAAGAAAAAAATTTATTTTCAAAGTAATACGAAACAATATTTAAAAAATTCATAAAATGGGAAATATTAGAATAAAAACCGATATTCCTCAAACGATACATCAAAAGATACAAAGCAAAGGGACAGACTGGGAGAAGGGAACTGCCTCACATGCAACAAACACATTTAATAAGATAGGGAAAGATGGGAACCCCCCAAAGAAAAGCAGGGAAGAGAATGGAATAGCCCCTTCACACAGGAAATCTCTGAGTCTCCGATGATCATAAAAAATCCAATTTCTTTAGAAATAAGAGAAATGTAAAATAGAATCACACCAGAGAGATAAAATTAAACAGTATTGGTGAGGATATGGAAGAACTGGAGGTTGAGTGTAAGCTGTTATCTATTTGTGGGCACTGGCTACTGAAAATGCACAATCATCCCAACCAGAAGCCCAGGTACAGAATTACTACACATGTAGACCATGGTAACAGAGAAAGGCACAGTAGTACTGAAGCTAACAGCTGAAAAACTGGGCTTGGGAAAGGGGAGTATATATAGGAAGAGAAGCAATAAAGGGTGGGGAAAATGCTTTCAGGGGCCAGCCACTAATAAGAATAATTGATTGAATAAACATTCAGTTTAGCAAATAGTGTAAACATCACATAAGTTTTATGTAGATGTAACATGCATGGGTTATTTTATATGAATATGTGTTTAGAAAATTATAGAATTTATGAGAAAATAAAATATATTAAGGCACATAAAAGACTCAATTATTCACACTAAACTCATCACTAGAAAGATATACAATTTCCCCTGAATTAATCTAAAATATATCCCATCAAAACTTCAGCTTGTGGGGTTGGGGTTGTGGCTCAGTGGTAGAGTGCTTGTCTAGCATGTGTGAGACACTGGGTTTGATTCTCAGCACCATATATAAATAAAGAAAATAAAGGTCCATCAACAACTAAAAAAAATTTTAAAAACTTCAGCTTGTTTTACTTTTTTAAAAAAACTATTTTCTTTTTGGTTGTAGAGGGACATGATACTTTCATTTATTAATGTTTACAGAGGATCAAACTCAGCAGCTCACATGTGCTAGGCAAGCCCTCTACCACTGACCAACAGTGTCAGCACAACTTGCTTTATTGTTAACAGAAGAAGGGACTAAAGCAAAAAGTTCTAAAATCCAGCTGGAAGGTTAAATATATACAAGATCAGCTAAGAAACTTCTGAATTAAGAGAGCAAAAGAAGTTGTCCTTTCCTGACACTGATGTATATTATGAAACTAAACCTTTGTAATAATGAAGACCAAGGGATAATACAAACAAAACCCACACCTGAGTCCACGTGTATGTAGAAGCTTTGGATTTTTAGTACGATGCAGTAGAAAGGCCTACATAAACCCGACCACACTGAAGATAAGATTAAACGTGAATGGATGATAACACTCAAAGGTGAAGGCAGATGCTGGCGCAGGGTGTGCAGAGTGTGCAAGGCCTGGGGTGGAACTGGAGAGTCCTCACTGTCCCTCACCCACGGGTACACTAAATGAACACCCTGAGCTTCAGGTCCCTTAGACAGAGCTATAAACGAGTTGGAAGACATGTACCTTGCAGTACTGAAAAAAGTGTCTGTCATTAAATGAGTAAGCAAGCTGTGGAAGAGTTGGGCCGGAGTCCAGCCCTGGGCCATGTGCCATATCACTGTGGCAGAATCACCAGCCATCAGCGTCACCTGAGCGGAGGAAGGCTGGGACCACGCCTAGAGCATCCTAACTAAATTTTCCTGTGGTTTACATCTGCCTTTACCCAGTGCTGGGAGATAAAGGGTGGAGGCTTCAACCAGTACCAAGGGAGAGGACAGGACGCCAGCAGCCGAAGCCACCACGCGGGGAGGGACAGGACGCCAGGGGCCGAAGCCACCATGCGGGGAAGGGACAGGACGCCAGGGGCCGAAGCCACCACGCGGGAGGGCACAGGACGCCAGGGGCGGAAGCCACCACGTGGGGAGGGACAGACGCCAGGGGCGGAAGCCGCCACGTGGGGAGGGGACATGACGCCCGGCTGCTGACCTCCACCCTGGCCCCAGAGGGCACTGGCTGGGCGGTCCCCGCGCAGCCCTCGGCCTGCGGACTGCGGAGGGGACTGCGCAGCCCCTCCACACTTCCCGCTCCCGCCGCAGCCAGCGCGGGTCCCACATCCTCCTCGGTCGCAGAGGCCGCGCACTCACCGTCTCCCGGCCTCCGCGGTGTAGGTCAGCCAGCATCGTGCAGGGAGCGACCCAGGTTCCCCAGCACCGGGCCAGATCGCTGAGGCAGCGCGGCCGCCGCTCCTCCGACAGAGACCCGCGCCCTCCGCTCGCGCCTGCTGATTGGCTCTCCTCCTCCGCTCGCTCCTCTGATTGGTTCGCGCTTTCCCCAATCTCTGATTGGTCCGCGCCACAGGACCCGCCCCCCGAGTGTGCGCCAGCGCTCTGAGAGCGAGCAGCTGGCTTCCGCCTGGGAAGGAGTGAGGCCGAGGAAGGAGGCAGGCAGGAGGGAGGCGGGAGCCCACTTGGCGTTAAACCCAGGGATGCGCCACCACTGAGCCGCAGCCCAGTCCTCTGTGGTTTTTTTTTTTTTTTTTTTGAGACAGGGCCAACTTGTCCAGGTGGCCTCCAACTTGCAGTCCTCCTGCCTCAGTTTCCGGAGTTGCTGGGATCACAGGCGTAAGCCCCCATACCTGGCTGTTTTTCCTTTTGAGGTTCTGGAAATTGAACCCAGAGCTTCATGCTACAGCGACTTTAAGGCACGGTTTCCTCTGAGTAGTGATATCTAGGCTGGCCTTGAAGATTTTTACCTTAACCTTGTGTATGAGGTAATGCCAGTTTATGAATTATGTCTATGTGTTATTCATTAATGTAAGTGATATAATGGCAATCACTTTAAAGTTTCATTTAACGTTTCTCTCTGGTTTTCTGAGGAGGCAATTTGAGCTCTAAACTGGAAAGCAATCCCCTAAGGCAGTGATGTCCAACACAGGCTGAGAGGCACAAGTGTGGTTTAGCATTTTCTAGTATTCACATTAAAAATTGAAACAGCAAGTGAAATCTGTTGTAATAATTTAACCCAATATATTCAGAATATTAGCATTATGTGACCAATATAAAATTACTAAGGAAGTGCATATATTTTTTGGAACTACATTTTCATAACATTATTTTCGGCTTTGAACACATCTCAGTTCATAGCGGTCAAGGTTCAGCTTTGAGAGCTTCAAGTCCCTGACCTTGGAGGTGAAGGGCCTGAAGTCCTCATTTCTGTGCCAGAGGTGAGGAAATACACTTCCTTACCAACATCTCTCCTCCTGGCCAAAGGACAAGACAGACGCTGAGAAGAGAGGGCAGGGAGCTCCAACAAGGAGGGGTCGTCCAGAAGAAGACCACCATTTCCCGTCTGATGCCGGCACAGATGCATTTCAACTGCAGAGATCACACAGCAAAGGAGGAAAGGTGGGTGTCCCAGGAGGTGGGGGTCCCATATATTCAGATCTCTCAAAGTATGGACTCTAAAGCTTAAATAGATTGAAGGGAAACTTCTTATTTTGCAGCTGGGCCTGGGACTTAATGGCCAGGCTGTGATTTCTGTTTCCTCCTGTGACATGGGTACTGAGAGTGTGGTGACAATCATATGCAGATCTGTCTACATATATTTGTGTTTATGATCCTATACCATCTAACAAGAGATCCAACTTTAAATTAGAAGAGAGAATCAGTACCTCCTATTGGCCAGATAACTTCTACACAACATGAGATTTAATTCTGGCCTCCTGCCTATAATGCATGAGTTATCACTGTATAAAAAGCCACTCTAAAACTTACAGGTTCATGCCTGGGCTGGCGGTCAATTCAGGCTGGCTCATCTGGGCCCTTCTGTAGCATGTGGTCAGCTGATTGTCATCAAGGTTGCTGAACTTCAGAGGGTGAGCTGGCTATCTTCTGGAGCACCTTGATGCTCCTTCTGTGATTTCTCATCCCCCTGTAGGCTGATGTGGACTTGTGCTCATGGGCAGACAGGGCTGGAAAGCAAATCATCCAAGACATTTTATTTTGATCCTAGGTACCCAACTAGTACATGTTAATGGTCATAGCTCTAGATGGCCATAGCCAATGACAGCCCAGACCCAAGGTTTGGGAAAGAGATTCTGCATTTTGACAGGGGTAGGAATAATAGCACTTTTTCATGGTTATGGATACAGCTAAGGCTAAAGAATTCTGGACATTTTGGCTCTCGGTATCTTTCTTTCTTTCTTTTTTTTTTTTTTTTGATAACAGAGATTGAACCCAGGGGCATTCCACTACTGAGCCATATCCCCAGCCCTGTTTTGTATTTTATTTAGAGATAGGGTCTCACTGAGTTGCTTAGGGCCTCACTAAGTTGTTGAGGCTGGCTTTGAACTCGCGATTCCTGCCTCAGCCTCCCAAGTGCTGGAATTACAGGCGTACACCACCATGCCTGACTTCTCAGTATCTTTCTACCCTTTCTTATAGATGAGGTTTACATAGCTGTTCAGTGTAAAGGAACATGTTCAAAGCCCCACAGCTATTACACAGCTGGACTGGGATCAACTCTGCCTGACTACAAAGTCAAAACACTTCCACTAGACCACATGACTCATCCTGTACTTATTCTCTGAGGCCTGTGCTGGTCTGAAGAACAGTGTATGGCCAATGGATTGGGGGATGCTACGAGCTCTGGGCCTGGCCTCTAGGTCTTGTGGGACAGGGGACAAACAAAAAAACTTACAAAGATGGGGGACATGCTTGAGGGCTTCATGCTGTAATCAAGCTTTAAATAAAATCCCCTTTCAAATAAAGGAAAGGCTCGTGCAGAAGTTTTTCAAGCTGTCATGAGGTATGAGATGGCAACTCATCTTGAATTTAGAGAGATTAAGGTCTGGGGCAAGACAGCAATACCTTCAAGGGACAATTTGTTGGCCTGGAATTTGAAAATAAGTTGTTTAAATAAGTTGTGCCTTTCAGTTTAACCATCTCTCTGGAGATCTTAGGAGAGCAGATAGAGTTATCCAGTTGTCTTTTAAGAGTTCATACCCAAAAGGAAAGGAAGTGTTCAGATGGTTTTGTGGTGCTGAGGATTGAACCCAGGGTCACTCTACCACTGAGTCACATGCATGGTTATATTTGTCATATTTTAAAAGTTTGGGTCAGGGTCCTGCTACGTTGCCCACCCTGGCCTCCAGCTTGCACTCCTGCCTCTGCCTCCTGGGTGACTTGGGTTACAGGTGGGGGCCACTGTGCCCAGGATAGAAAGGTGGTGCCTGGTGGCAAAGCTGTAGATACTACCTGGTGTGCCCTGCATGGGGACATCATGCTCTTTGAGATAAAGGCAAACTGAGGTGAGCCTGTTGAAATAGACACTGACCAAAACATTAGGCACATCTGTCAGAATCCATGGTCCCATTTGTTTACTGAATGGATCGTAGAGTTAGAACAGTGATATTGTGTGCGGGACCTGGCAGCTGAGACGCAGCACTGTAGTCTTCTGATCTGCCACAAGGTGCTGCTTATTCTTTCCATCCATGAACAGATGAAACTGGGACGTCCACAGAAGGCGATACCCCTTTAGGCCAAGTCTGGGTCACTGAAGCCTTGCTTCGACTTACGTGGAAGACGTAGCATCCGTTTTAGGTGAGAGTCTGTGAGTTCCCGTTTTATCTCGCCAACTTGTAACTGCAGAACTTGATTGATGTAAGCGTGTTACCATTGTGTGAGAGCACCGTGCCTTCTGGCTGCCTCAGGCTGTGGGTGCAGGGTCTGTGTCAGATTATGAAGTGGTCATGGCTAAAGGGAGGTCCACATTATGAATAGGACTTTGGTTGTTTTTTTTTTTTTTTTTTTGCGGTGCTGGGGATTGAACCCAGGGCCTTGTGCTTGACAGGCAAGCACTTTTAGAACTGAGCTACACCCCCAGCCCCTGGCATTTTTTTCTTATGTTTTATCCTTAGTAACTTTTTTCTTGTGGTGTTGGGTGTCGGACTCACGGGCACTCCACTGAGGCTCATCCCAGCCCTCCCTGCTCTGAGCTGGGGTCTCAGTTGCCAAGGCGGGCCTAAAAGTGGCGCTCCTCCCGTCTTACCTCTCGAATCACATGGATCACATCTGCATGCCACACTGAGCCATGTCCTTGAGACCAGGCTTTACATGTTTGAGTTTGGTGGGACCCTGCGTGTGTGTGATCAGAGCCACATTTTGCTTCTGTGGGGCTTTGCAATAGGTGCACTTTAGCAGATGATGAAGTTGGTTAGAAGCTCTTCTGTGCTGCCACAGAATCTAATTAGTGCCCTTTATGATGTATCCCTTTGTAATAATTTTATATATGATGAGAAAGTAAATCTTTAACTTCCAGTTGAGTAAATTCATGGACCTTTTTAAATGTTTGTGTGTGTGTGTGTGTATATTTAAACTTTTTTTTCTTCTTTGTATATCTGGGTTTTCATGGGGGGTCTGTTGTTTTTCGTTTTCTGTTTTGGCATTTTGACCACCTGTAGCCAGGTTTTAGTTTCTGTTCTGTCTGATGACTCATAGTGTGGTCCGTCCAGGTGGCTACAGGAAGTGGAGGTGTGGGGCATGTGAGTCTGCTAGTGACCACAATGAAGCACCACACCAGGGTTGTGCACACACAGATGTGAATTTCCTGTTTCTGGAAGTTAGAAGCCAAGGTCAAAGTGTCAGCAGGTTTGGTTTCTGCAGCCCCTTCCTGACCTCTGACAGCAGCATCTTGCAGTGTCATGTGAGGTGTCCTGCATGGGCTTCCTTTATTCACATGCACCCCGGCATCTCTTCTTCTTGTAACACCCTGTCAGTGTGGGTCAGGCCCCAACCTCGTGGTCTCATGTGACTTCAGTTACCTCCTTGAAGACAGTATCTCCAAATTTCTGCACACTGTTGGTAAGGGCTTCAAGAGATAAATTTTGGGGAGATGCAGTTAAATACATAAAAGGAGAATGTGTTGTGGTGTCTGCTATTTAGGTAGAGAAGGACTTGGTTCTTGAAATGACGATAGGGTTCTCAGGTCTGTCTGCTGTGTGCAGACGTGTGTGCATATGCAAACACATGCGAGCACATGCAGTCTAGAATGGGAACGTCAGGAGTGTGCAGTGGTACAGGCAAATCAGCCTCAGCAGTCGGTGATCACAGGATGAGGTTAGGAACCTTAAAAATTATGGGAGATGTTAAGAATGGTCTATGAATTTTAAAATTGTGGAACAAAACATGCTGTTGTATAATATTTTGTAAGACACCTGGTATTTATATTTTCTAAAAGGTAAACAAAGATGAGAACCCAAAACAAAACTCAGCAATACTGACCAGTCAACACAAGTTTTATTTTGTTGAAATTCTTGCAAATTTTATGTGAATATTACTCAAAACTCGCACTTAGGACTGTGACATATAGGAAAAATAGATTCCAAGAAAGTGTAAGTGATCACCCTTTTACTGACAGTTTCATTTAATGCTTGTTTCTCTTTTCTCAGCATTATCTACTTAATTAGATCCATAGTGAATCATGGCAGTTTTTTTCCAACCCCTCATCAGCCGTTTACAATATCTAGCAGTTCCTGAAATTTTCGTTGAGGTTTATTTTTCAACACTTGCACTAATTTACCCCTGTGATGAATACGTGGGTGACTATTACAGCATTTGATAAAAGTGACAATGGTGCACATAATGCTAGCATCTTTAAAGTCTCTAATGCACATGAATAATAGTGTGGCATTTGCAGGCATTAAAACTGCACATTTCCTAGCGGGACTCTGGCATTACCTTTTAAGTAGCTTCATGAACATACATACTAGTAAAATTGAAAGGAAAGAGAAGCAACGATTTGAAGTTGCTGGAGCAACTGGTGGGGCTTGGAGCACAGCTCAGTGGTAGACTGACAGCATGCCTGAGGCCATTGGTTCCATGCCAGGCGTAACAGAAACAGGCAAACAACAAACTAAATAAAGAAGTCATTGTCTGGAAATGGTGCAAGATTCACAGCAAATGAAGAAAATTCAATCAAGAAAATCCACCACCATTCAGGGGAACTCTGAAGTTCAGTGGTGTTCACATTCAGGCCTGCTCATCCCTCATTCATCAGCTCAGTGAGACGGGTCTCACTCCACCCAGATGCCTCCAAGACACTGGGCTCCCTCTCCACCAGCTGTGGGCGGTGGGCTCATCACCCAGTGACAAGATGTTGTCACTTCCTTGTGGCTCCTGGTTCCTGGTGCTGGGACTGTCTTGTGCCAGTGAGTATGAGGAGGAGGGCCCAGAGCCCACTGTGCAGGGGGCTGTCACACATGGGGCATGATGCTACAGGGACACTCCGACCCTGCCACCACTGCATGTGACGCCCAAATGGGAAAATCTGTGGACACAGAATGGTTGCTTATGGTGGTGGTTGAGGATTGGGAAGAGATAACAAAGGGCACCGGGTTTCTTTCTGAAGTGACAAAGTTGCTGCTGAATGGACGGGTGATGTCTGCATGAACCTGAGTGTGCTGATCAATGATCTTAGGCACATGAGTTATTTCTCAATAGAGTTGTGTAACAAGGTTATGGCTGAAAACCACTGAGTTTGTCATGAGTTGCAGACTTACTTCAAGTTCAGCATGTGATGTTTTTGTTTCTTGGTTACAAATCTGCACAAACTTAGACTTTCCTCCTGTGTGACACATTCTATTTATATGGGGGCATGGACATAAACAGGGGGAGTGTTTGAAGCTTGTAAACTGGATAAATGGTGATGGTTACCTGGGTGGGGTCTTTAGAGGATTGCGAAGAATGGTAACCTTGGCCTGGGCATGTGGTATACGTGACAGTAGGGTGTATTCTGACATATCATGCGTACATGGAGCGTAACTTCCCGTTCTCGTGGTTGTACATGATGTGCAGTTACACTGGTTCATATATAAACAAAGGAAAGCTGTGTCTGATTAATTCTACTGTCTTTCCTATTCCCATCCTCCTCCCTTCCCTTCATTCCCCTTTGTCTAATCCATTGAACTTCTATTCATCCCCTTCCCCCTTATTGTGTGTTAGCATCTGCAAATCAGAGAGAATATTTGGCCTTTGGTTTTTTGGAGCTGTCTTATTTCAGTTAGTATGATAGTCTCCAGTTCCATCCATTTACTGGAAAATGCCACAATTTTATTCTTCTTTGTGGCTGAGTAATATTCCACTGTGTATATATACCACATTTTCTTTATCCTTTCATCTATTGAAGGGCACCTAGGTTAGCTCCATAGCTTCAATGTTGTGAATTTAGCTGCTATAAATGTTGATGTGGCTTCGTCATTGTGGTATGCTGAGTTAAACACTTTTGAACATATGCTGAGGAGTGGGTTAGCTGGGTCAAATGATGGTTCTGTTCCAAGTTTTCTGAGGGACCTCAATACTGCTTTCAAGAGTAACTGCACCAATCTGCAGTCCCATCAGCAATGTATGAGTGTACCTTTTTCGCCACATCCTCACCAACACCTGTTGTTGCTTGTATTCTTGATAATAGTCATTCTAATTGGAGTGAGATTAAGTCTTTGGGTATTTTTGATTTGCATTTCTCTAATTACTAGAGATGTTGAACATTTTTCATTTATTTGTTGGTCGATTCTGTGAAGTGTCTGCTCAGTTCCTTAGTCCATTTATTAATTGAGTTATTTATATTTTTGGTGTTTTTTGAGTTCTTTATAATTTCTGGATTTTAGTGCTCTATCTGAGGTGCATGTGGTAAAGATTTTCTCCATTCTGTAGGCTCTCTGTTCATGTTCTTGATTGTTTCCTTTGCTGTGAGGAGTTTTAGATTGATATGATCCCATTTCTTGATTCTTGATTTTACTTCTTGTGCTTTAGGAGTCTTGAGGAGGAAGTTGGTTCCTCAGCTGACATGATGGAACTTTGGGCTTATTTTTTCTTCTAGGAGGTGCAGGGTCTCTGGTCGAAGGCCTAGGTCCTTTATCCACTTTGAGTTGATTTTTGTGCAGGGTGATAAATAGAGATTTAATTTCATTTTGCTACATATGTATTTCCAGTTTTCCCAGAACCATTTGTTGAAGAAGCTATCTTTTCTCCAATGTATGTTTAAGGCACCTTTGTCTAGTATGAAATAAAGGTGTTTATGTGGGTTTATCTCCGTGTCGTCTGTTCCGTACCATTGGTTTTCATGTCTGCTTTCACGCCGATGCCATGCCATTTTGTTACTCTAGCTCTGTAGTCTAACTTAAGGTCTGGTACTGTGATGCCTCCCGCATCACTTTTCTCACTCAGGATTGCTTTGGCTATTTTGGGCCTCTTGTTTTTCCAAATGAAATTTCATGACTGCTTTTTCTATTTTTATGAAGAACATCATTGGAATTTTACTAGGAATAGCATTAAATCTGTATAGCACTTTTGATAATATTAATTCTGCCTGTCCAAGAATGTGGGAGATCTTTCCTTCTTCTAAGGTTGTCTTCAATTTCTTTCTTAAGAGTTCTATAATTTTTTTTGTAGAGGTCTTTCACCTCTTCTGTTAGATGGATTCTCAAGTATTTTTTGAGGCTATTGTGAAGGATAGAGTTTTCCTAATTTCTCTTTCAGCTGATTCATCGTGGGTGTATAGGAATGCAGTTGATTTATGGGTGTTAACTTTATGTCCTGCTACTTTCCTAAATTTGTTTATGATTTCTGGAAGCTTTCTAGTAGAGTTCTTTTGTGTCTTCTAAATATAGAATTGTGTCATTGGCAAATAGGGATGGTTTGAGTTCTTCTCTTTCTGTTTGTATCCCTTTAATTTCTTTCTTCTGTCTAATTGCTCTGTCTAATGTCAGAGATGATGTTGAATAGAAGTGGTGAAAGAGGGCATCCTTTCTTGTTTCAGTTTTTAGAGGAAATGCCTTTGATTTTTTTCCATTTAGAATGATGTTGACCTTGGGTTTAGCATATGCAACTTTTCCATGTTGAGGTATATTCCTACTATCCCTAGTTTTTCTAGTGTTTTGAACATGAAGAGGTGCTGAATTTTGTCAAATGCTTTTCCTGCATCTATTGAGATAATCATGTGATTCTTGTCTTTAAGTCTGTTGATTGATGAATTATGTTTATTGACTTCCATGTTGAAACAATCTTCCATCCTGGGATGAACCCCACTTGACTGTGGTACACTATCTTTTTAATATGTTTTTGTACGTGTTTTGCCAGTATTTTATTGAGAATTTTTGCATTAATGTTCTTTAATTGATGTGTCTTTGTCTGGTTTGGGTATCAGAGTGATACTAGCTTCATAGAATGAATTTGGAATGGGTATATCCTTTTCTATTTCATGAAATAATTTGAGGAGGATTGGTGTTAGTTCTTCTTTGAAGGTCTTGTAGAACTTGGCTGAGAATCTATTTGGTCCGGGGCTTTTCTTTGTTTGGTAGGCTTCTGAGGGCATTTTCAATTTCATTGCTTGAAATTGATCTGTTTAAATTTTCTGTGTTCTCCTGCTTCAGTTTGGGTAGTCATATGTCTCTAGAAATTTGTTGATGTTTTCAAGATGTTATATTTAATTGGAGTATAGATTTTTCATAGTATTTTCTGATTATCTTCTGTATCTCAATAGTGTCCATCTTAATATTTCCTTTTTAATCACACATTTTAGTAATTTGAGTTTTCTCTCTCTTTTTCCTTGTTAGCTTGTCTAAGGGTTTATCAGTTTTGTTTATTTTTCCAAAGAACTAACTTTTGAGTTTTTGAAAAATTTTTTATTTCAATTTCATTAATTGTGGATCTGACATTAATTATTTCCTGTCTTCTACTGCATTTGGTATTGGTTTGTTTTTCTTTTACTAGGTCTTTGAGATGTAAAGTTAGATTATTTATTTTGTGATTTTTCTATTCCTTTAACGAACGAGCTCAATGCAATGAACTTTCCTCTTAGAATTTGACTTCATATTGTTTTAGAGATATTGATATGTTGTATTGCTGTTCTCATTTACTTCTGTTTTTTAAAATTTTATCCCCGATTTCCTCTGCTATCCATTGATCATTCAACAGTGTATTATTTAGTCACCAGGTGTTAAGAGTAGTTTCTATTTTTTATTTTTTATTGATTTCTAATTTCATTGCATTATGATCTGATATAATACAGGGTAGTATTTCTATTTTCTTGTATTTGGTAACAGTTGCTTTGTGGACTAAGATATGGTCTACTTTAGAGAAGGCTCCATGTGCTGCTGAGAAGAAAGTGTATTGATGGAGAAAGAAGAAACTCATTGATGGAGGAAATATTCTATATATGTCTGTTAAGTCTAAATTATTGCTTGTATTATTTAGTTCTATAATTTATTTGTTTAGTTTTTATTTGTAGGATATATCCAGTGGTGACAGAGGTATGTTAAATTCACTCAGCATTATTGTGGGGTGGTCTATTTGATTCTTGAAATTGATGAGTTTGTTTGATGTACATAGATGGTCTATTGTTTGGGGTATAAATATTTACAATTGTTTTGTCTTATTGATGAAGAATTCCCTTAAGCAGTATGAAGTGTCCTTCTTTGTCCCTTCTGACTAACTTGGTTTGAAGTCCACTTTGATATGAGGGTAGAAACTCCTGCTTGTTTGCACAGTCCATGTGCGTGGTAGGTGTTTCTCAGCCTTTCACCTTCAGTCTGTGGATGTCTTTGCCTAGGAGGTGAGTCTCTTGAAGACAGCATATTGTTGTGTCTTGTTTTTTAATCCAGTCTGCCAGTCCTTATCTTTTGATTGATGAATTCAGGCTATTTTCATTCGATGTTATTATTGAGAAATGATTTTATTCTCTGTCATTTTGACTTATTTCTGATTTTAAATTTGATTAGTTTCTCCTTTGATTATTCTGTAGTATGGCTCCTCCCTTGGTTTTCACTTCTATTTTTCATTTTTTTTCATGAAATACTTTATTATGTTTTGTAGTGCAGGCTTTCTAGTTGAAAATTCTTTTAATGTTTATTATGGAAGTTTTTATTTTGTTGTCAATTCTGAAACTTAATTTTTCTGGATAAAATATTCTTGGCTGGCAACCATTTTCTTTCATAGCTTCCCATGTATTATTCCAAGACCTCCTAGTTTTGAGGGTCTGGATTGAGGTATCAGCTGAGATCGGGATTAGTTTCCCTCTAAATGTAACCTGTCATTTTTCTCTGACTGCCTTTCCTTATTCTGTATGTTAAGCATTTTAATAATTGTGTGCCTTGGTGTGGGTCTGTTGTAATTTTATATATTGGGGTTCTGTAAATTTACTACATTTGATTTTCCATTTCATTCTTTAGATTTGGGAGAATTTCTGATGTTTCATTGAAAAGATTGTGTGCTCTTTTGGTTTATATCTCTTAGCCTTCTTTTGTCCTGATAAGTCTTAAATTTGGAGTTTTCAGGTTATCCCATAGTTCTAGGAAGCTCTGTTCATGATCTCTTAACATCTTTTTTCCATGGTCAACTTTGTTTTCAAGATTATATATTTTGTCTTCATTGCCTGAAACTCTTCTAAGTAATGTAGTCTGTTGATGATGTTTTCAATTGAATTTTTAGTTTGGTTTATTGTTTCCTTCATTTTGAGGAATTCCACTTGATTTTTTTTCAGAATCTCTTTATTGAAGTGATCTTTCACTTTCTGTATTTTCTCCCTGATGCCACTCCTTACATCATCCTTTAACTTGTAGATCAGTTTAACTATACACATTCTAAACTCCTTCTCTGATATTTCTTCCAATGTGATTCTTTTATTGAATTATCTTGGTTTGTTTGGGGTGATTCATTCTCTTGCCTTTTCATGTTGTTTGTATGTCCACCCATCTAACATATGGATCTGAGGCAGTAGGGTTTCTACCCTGTGGACTTGCAGTGTCCCTGAGGGTTTCCAGTCCCTCACTGTTTAGGGGGAGACAAATGATAACACCCAAAGCAAACAATATACAGCATTAAACCAAATGGTTCCTGCTATGATGTCTGCAATGTTAATTATCACAATAAACAAATTATATGATCAGTTATTGCCTACAATAAAAATAGCAAGATTGCAAAAGCGTTTACAATTTCAAATGGTGGACAGAGAGAGAACAGAAGTAATGTAGGATGATTATGAAGGAGAAGGAGAGAAGAAGTAAAAAATTAAACAGTGGAAGGGAACAATAGATATTGGCTGTTAGCAGAAGAAAAGAAAGTGAATTAAGGGAAACACAAGTGAGAGAAAAATATATATAAAGTACAAATTTTAAAAGTTAAAACTCAAAAGAAGATAAAGAAAACTGAAAATACTAATCAAACATCCTAGTCCTGAAAATACTGATCCATGAAAAATAACTGGTTTCAAAGATGCTAGAAATTAGAGAAAACCCAAATATGAATATGTATAAATAGCCATGAACCATTAAGGTTACAATTAAATAGAGAAGAGAGAAAAACAAAAGATCTGGATGAAAAGTTAAAGAATTATTTCCACTGAACTTCAAAAGATTCTCAGCTTCCCTTCTCAACAGTGTTAGGTGGGGTTGTCTCAAGCATGATGCTTGTTCCACCCTCAGGTGCGGTTGCTGGAGTGAGAGAGGTGATCCCGTAGGCAGAACTCCTGGAGGTGGGGGTTAGGCTTAGGCGGGCTCCAGGCTCTTCACTGAATGTCAGTTGGTCTGGTGAATTTAAATCAGTGCACCGCCAGGGTCGCCAGTTGCCTTGGTAAGACTCTTGCACTCCAGAAGGTGCAGGACTGGCCTGAGAACAGCAGGTGGGTGTGCATAGGGAAGTGGCCCAAGGGCAGTGCCTGCATGTCACATGACTAACAATGACTCTGGGGACCCTGGTGAGGCACCTGCACTCCAGAGGGTGGGGGACCAGCCTGAGAACAGCAGGTGAGTGTGCATAGGAATGTGGTAGTGCTTTCATGTCACATGACTAATAAGGTGACCCTGGGAGCCTTGGTGAGGCACCTGCACTCCAGAGGGTGGGGGACCAGCTTGAGAACAGCAGGTGGGTATGCACAGGGAAGTGGCACCAAGGGCAGTGCTTTCATTTCACCTGCTAACTCCCACCAAAGTCACCTACCTTGACCAGACTCCAGACTGTCAAGAGATCAGAGTGACTCAGCCAGGTGGCCTTGGCCAGTCTCCATCACCAGATACCCTGGACCTGGCACCAGGGTTGAGTGCCATCTGTCAGCAGCTGCCACTGAGCTCCTGATAGAGTGCTGTTCCTTGAGAAGAGCAACCCACCATTTGGTAAAGTCAACTGTGTTTGGTCCTTTCCACTCCAAAAGGGCCCCAGTGCATCCTCATCAGGGCAGATGTCTCCAGAAGCAGATTTCTCTCTCCTTCCTGAGATGCCCCAGCTGGCAGAGGATCTTGTGCAGGGCTCCCTCTGCCTGCATGGAGTCCCTTGTGGCTTTGCCTCTGACCGTGTGCTCACTTCATAGCAAGGCAGGCAAGAGAACAGGTTCAAGGCACAGGTTCCCCTGGCCATACTAGGTGCTGCTTCACCTGGAAGTGGCTGGCCTTGTGGAATGCCCAGCTGGGTTGCTGAGGACTTGAGAGATGCAAACCCAGAGGCAGCACTGGAGAGGCTCACTCTTCAGGGTGTAGCCTGTGCCTTGGAAACAGATGAAGCTCATCGGCTGTGCATTGCCTGAGTGTGCCCTTGGAAGTCCACGTGCTGAAAGTTCTAGCCCCAGTGTGGTGGTGCTGAGGTGGCAGAACCTCTCAGAGATGGGGTCTAGTGGAAGGTGCCCAGAACATGGGGGCACCACTCTCAGAAAGGATTAATGTGGTGTTCATGGGACCCCAGTTCTCACAAGAATGAGTTGCTACAAAAACAGCAAGTCTGGCCCTCAGTCCCTGTGGCCTCCTGTCTCACTGTATGATCTCTTTCTTGCATGTGCTCTGGCTGTGATGCCACCAATGGTGGTGGCACCACGTTGTGATGCAGCCAAGGGAGCCCTGGTCAGAGGCCAAACAGATGGGGCTGCCTATCGTGGACTTTCAGTCTCTTCATCAAGTACCTAGCCTCAGTAATTTTGTTATAGCAACATAAAACAGGCTAATGCAGCGCCCAAATGAAGACAAGCAGAACTACTTTACTCAGAACGTGGTGACAGCAATTATGTCAGCCACCATCACCTGTATTGGACAGATTCATAGGGACAGGACAGTGAGGGTGGAATTATGTGCCAGGAAGAAGGGGACAGCTGCTGGTATGCTCAGATTGGAGGTCACTGGCCTGCAGAAAATGGAGAGCTAACTAAAGGCAAGACATGCTTTTTATTGCTTTTAGTGTATATCTGTCCTTCCCTGTTGGTTCTGTTTATGTACCAGGTGTTTTCCACAGTGCCTGAAAAGCTGTTTGATGAATAGGAATTTATTGCATTCTCAGGGTAATGTTTCTTTAGAAGTTTTTAATGGGAATTACTGCTGAAGAGTCAGTACAGAACAAAAGTCACTGGTGGAGAACAGCTCTCTTAGATACTCAGTCCAAATCCCTGTTCAACAAAAGTGAGGGATGATTATATGAGTTACATTGGGAACGTTTGAGGAATTGTGGTATGAATAATAATGATGGGCAAGTCCCCAGGGCTCCACGGAGCTCTGAGAGGTGACTGAAGCAGATGAAGCCAGGGTGAGAGCAGCAGGCTCATTATAGCCCTCCCTGGTAACCAACCCTTAGGTGGCTGCTTCTCCTAAAGACAGGTGCCCTGGAGATCACTCCGTCTTGCAGTTACCATGAAACTAATTTGAAACTTTTTAATGGGGCATGCAATATGAGAGAACAGGTTAGCAAGTTCTCCTCCCAGAGCTGATCCCTGTGGACACAGAGAACGAGATCATGATCAGAGTGACTCTGCTTAATAATCACATAATGAGCTCCCTGGGGGGGAACTGCAGAAGTTGGAAGTCTCTCTCCTGCCTGCTCCAGTCTCAGTGTTACCCCTGACTTCATCATCCAGAGAACCCCACAAGAATTTCCCCATTATTCGGAGGAAATCATATGAGCCACATTTCAGTTTAGCTAGAAAACAGAAATGACCGAACAAGAATTGCCTTCATCAAGAAATCAAAACATTTCTCATTCTTCAGTGTTCCCAACTTCTAATTCTCCCTCTCCCTTCTCACGCCCTCAGGACACATGAATCCACCCACCAGTGAGTTAGCAGGCTGACTGCATTTCCTTTGCACCTAGAAGACAGGGCACAGAAAAGGACAAATGGCACAGTTACTGAAATTCACACATCTTAGGCTCATATAAAGCGCTGAAAAATACTTCAGGGTGGAAACAATGAATTCCAAATGTGTTCAAACCATTACCTTAAAAAATGACAAGAAGAAAAATAAATTGATTTGTTAATAAATTGTTTGTGTCAAAGCACTTTCAGGAGTGCTGTGTTTCCAGGTGTTACTTGAACACATAAATACCTGATAGACACTGTGCCAAGTTTTATCAGTAGAACCATGACCAGGTCTCAGTTCTGTGGATGGTTTCTCTGCTTTGACTGTGAAAGACATTTGTTTTCTCCACCTGCCGGTCTATGGAAGAGGCAGCACTATTCTTTTCCTACCAAATTCCTGATGTTCTGAGCAAATAATGAGGAAATGCTGAATTTAGTCCTGGGCCATAGCAAACCATCAGGCAAGCTCTGCACCACCCTGGTCCTGTGTGTCAGAGGCTGTCCCACGCATGCACGTAGCTGATGAGGATGCTTTTGTTTCAGGGATCAAATGCAGACACATGTTCTTTGAGAGGCTGAGATTGTTCTGGAACAAACCTGAATACTAGACACAAGCTTTTGCTTAACTTTTAAATATTAAAGTAACATTCAGGGGCTGGGGTTGTGCCTTTGTGGTAGAGTGCTTGCCTAGCATGTGTGAGGCCCTAGGAGTTTGATCCTCAGTACCACATGAAAATAAAATAAAGGTATTGTGTCCGCCTACAATTAAAAATAATTAAAGTAACATACAACCATGGTTATGTTGCATGTTTATAAGGTTATATGTTAAAATTCTTAAAAAATTTGGAAGAATTAAAAGTAGAAATTGAAAGTCCATTTCTTTCTTTCTTTTTTTTTGGGGGGTGGGTACAGGGGATTGAACCCAGGGCCTTTTGCATGCCAGGCAAGTACTCTACCAACTGAGCTATATCTCCAGCCCAGTGCAACCACTCTGGAAAGCAGTATGGAGGTCTCTCAGAAAACTTAAAATGGAACCACCATTTGGCCCAGTTATCCCACTCCTTGGTTTATATCTGAAGGGCTCAAAATCAGCATACTACAGTGACACAGCCTCTTCAATGTATGTAACAGCTCAATTCACAATAACAAAGCTATGGAACCAACCTTGGTGCCCTACAACAGATGAATGGGTGAAGAAAATATGGTATATATACATGATGGAATATTACTTATCCATAAAGAAGAATGAAATTATGGCATTTGCAAGTAAATGGACGAAATTGGAGATGATCATGCTAAATTAAATGTCAATCCCAAAAAACCAAAAGGTGAATATTCTCTCTGATATATGGATAATAACCCACAGGAAGGGAGGGGATGATTATAAATTCATTGGACCAGACAAAGGGGAATGAAGGGAAGGAAGAGGGGGATGGTAATAGGAAAGACAGTTGAATGAATCAGACATGTCTTTCCTATCCTCATGTATAAATAAATTACCAATGTAACTCCACATCATGTGCAACCACAATAATGGGATCCTAATTGGAACAAGTTATAATTATTTTATATGTGTATAATATTTCAAAATGTACTATACTGTCATGTAAGAAAACATGAACCTTTCTTATAATTTTTCCCTTTAAGAAAAATATAGAAATTTAGAAGACAATTTATGCAGAAGGAATCACGGAAGTATAATTTGTGGTGGAAAACTATTACAAACTTTCTAGATATCTAACAAAAAGATAAAATTTAAAATTTAAAAATTTTATGGGCTTTTGTTAAAAGAGGCCATAACTTCAAACTCCAGTTATCTTTGTCTATTTACATAAAACATGATGTTCTAGGAATAGGTGTGTAATGTCAATAGACTTAAAGACAAGAATCATACGATTATCTCAATAGATATAAAAAAGCATTTCACAAAATTCAGCATCCAGTCATGCCCAAAACACTAGAAAAACTAGGGATAGTAGAAATATACTTCAACATTGTAAAGTTGCATATGCTAAACCCAAGGTCAGCATCATTCTAAATAAATAATATATAATAAATAATATATAAATAAATAATATATAAATAAATAAAATAAAAGATCCATTGACAACTAAAATATTAAAAAAAAATGTACTTGCGAATGTTCCCTCCCTTTCAATTTCGTGGAATAATTTGAGAAAGTCTGCTGGTATTAGTTCTTTTGTAAAGGTCTATAGAACTCTGCTGAGATTCCATCTGGTCCTGGGTTTTTCTTTGTTGGAAAGCTTTTATTTGCTGTTTCAATTTCGTTATTGATATTGGTCTGGTTAGGTTTTCTATATCTTTCTGATTCAGCTTGGGCAGGTCATTTGTGTCTAGAAATTTGTCAATGTCTTCTACATTTTACAGTTTACTGGAGCATAAATTTTCAAAATAGGTTTTGATAATCTGAATTTCAGAAGGGTCTGTGGTTATATCTCTGGATATCTCTTTTCATCTCTGATCTTGTTGATTTGCATCTTCTCACTCTTTCTTTTATTTAGTTTGGCAAAGTTTTTGTCAATTTTCTTTATCTTTTCAAAGAGCCAACTCTTCATTGCATTGATCTTGTGCATTGTTTTCTTATTCTCAATTTCATTAATTTCAGCTCTGATCTTAATTATTACCTGTGTTCTACTGATTTTGGAGTTAGTTTGTTCTTTTTCTAAAGCCTTGAGGTGGAGCAAGAGCTTATTTACTTGGGATCTCTCTATTTTTTAATGTAGGCACTCAGTGCTATAAAATTTTCTCTTAAAACTGCTTTCATAGTATCTCAGAGATTTTGATATGTTGTATCTCTTTTCTCATTCATTTCTAAGAATTTTTTTGGTTTCTATTCTCATTTCTTCTATTCCCATTCTTCATTTAAGGGAGTGTTGTTCAATCTCCAAGTGTTCATGTGGTTTCTGTTATTTTTCTTGCTCTTGGTTTCTGGCTTCATCCCATTGTGTTCTGATAGGACACATGGGATTATATCAACTTTTTGCATTTGCTAAGGTTTGCTTTTTGGCACAGAATATGGTCTATTTTGGCAAAAGTTCTATGTGCAGCAAATTAGAAAGTAAATTCAGGGCTGGGGATATAGCTCAGTTGGTCGAGTGCTTGCCTCACATGCACAAGGCCCGGGGTTCAATTCCCAGTACCACCCCCCACACACACACACCAGAAGGGAAATTCAGTTATTTCACAGTGGAATATTCTGTAGATGTATATTAGGTTCATTTGATTTATAGTGTTGTTTAGGTTAGAGATATCTTTATTAATGTTATGTTTTGATGACCTGTGTATTCGTGTATTGAAATTACCAAGTATTATTGTATTGGGGTCTATGTAGAGTTTAATGTCATGGAGTACTTTTTCCATGTAATTAGGTGTATTGACATTTTGGGCATAAATGTTTACTTATTGTTGTATCTTCTTGCTGGATTGTTCCCTTTACTAGGATGTAGTGGCCTTCTTTTTCTCTTCTGATTAATTTTTGCTTAAAATCTGCTTTGTCAGATATGAAAATAGCTACTCCTGCTTGTTTCCTTGAATCTTATGCCTGGAATATTTTTTACCTTCAGTCTGTGGGTGTCTTTGCCTATAAGATCAGTCTCTTATGAGGGGCATACAGTTGGATCTCGTTTTTTCAGTCATTCTGTCGGTCTGCACCTTTTAGTTGAGACCGTTAACCTTTAATATCGGTATGTGCATGTGCTTGTGGCTTCTGGCCATTTTAGTTTTTGCCATATTTTATCCTGTCTGGATTCTCATTTAGGGGATTACTCTTCTTTCCCACTTCCTCTGCTTGTGTTTGGGAACTTTGGGAGTTGTTTTTCAGCTCCTGTGTGCAGTTATTTTTGAGTATTCTTTGTAGTACTGGCTTGGTGCTCATGAATTCTTTCAGTTTATTCTTGTTGTGGAAAGCCTTTATTTTCCCCTCAAATTTGAAACTGAACTTTTCTGGGCCTAGTAACCTTTGCCGGCAGTTGTTTTCTTTTAGGGCTTGGAATATCTCATTCCAGGCCCTCCTTGACTTTAGAGTCTGACCTAAATCAGAAGTGAACCTCATTGGTTTGCCACCAAATGTGATGTGGTGTTTCTCTCTTCTGGCTTTTAATATTCTTTCCTGATTTTCTGTGTTAGGCATTTTGATCATGATATGTCTTGGCGAGCTTCTCATTTGAATAGGTTAGTTTGGAGTCCTGTAAGCCTCCTGTATGTGGCTGTCTGCCTCATTTCTGTTATGGGAAAAGTTTCATGGAACTATCTCAATGAGAATGGTCTTTATGCCTTTAGTTTTTATGTCCATGTTCTCTTCTATCCCAGGGATTCTCATGTTTGGTCTTTTAATGTTCTCCCAGAATTCTTGTATATTCTGGTCACATTCTTTAATTTTTTCCCTTTATTTTATTCTGTGTACTCAAGATCACATACCCTGTTTTCAAGGCCTGAAGTTCCGTCTTCAAGGCCTGAAGTTCTACTTTTTATGCAATGTAGTTTGTTAGTGATGACTTCAATTGAGTTTTTAATTTGATTGATTGTGACTTTCATTTCTAGGGTTTTGTTTGGTTTCTTTCCACTATTTCCATTTCCTTATTAAAATAGCCTTTAATCTCCTGTAATTTCTCTCTTACTTCTTTCCTTACACCTTCTTTTGGTTCACTGAACATTCGAATAATCATTTTTTAAACAATCTTTCTCGGGGTTCTTGTCGACCTTCCTTTTGGTAGGACCTTTTGTTGTGGAATGTAGATTTTGGAGGGAGGTTTGTTTGCCTGTTTTCTCATGTTTTCAGAGGTCTTGGGCCTTGGTGGATTCCTCTACCTCTTTTTGAATGCGTGCCCTGTAGTGTGTGATTATCTTATTTGTTCTGGGACTTCTCTGTTGTGATGTATGGGTAGATGCCAGGGGTGGGACCTGGGGTCCCTCTCTGCTTGTTCCTCCTGGGGTCCTTGTTGCTGGCCTGGTGCTTTTGAGTCCTCACGTCTTTGAGTGGTAGTAATGTCAGGATGTTTAGGTCTGCAGCATCTCTCACCTGTGAACCTTTGTGTCCCCGCAGGTTCCTGGCACCTCACAGAATGGGGTGAAATAAACCGTGGCAACCATTGCAAATAGCACAATACACAGTGTTAAATCCTCAGTTCCTGCTATGACTTCTTCAGCATCAGGTGCCACCAATAAACAGGCATGGTGGCTTCAGCAGTTGTCAGCAATGTAAACGGCAGCCACGAACTAAGCAGGCGTCGACTCTGTCATCCACAGTAGTCATGATCGTTTAGCATTAATGGTGGGGGCAGGAGTTATACACGTTCTGAAAGATGGCAAAAATACAGTTAATTAGGAGAAAAGAAAATGTGTTAGGAAGTTGGAAAAGAGTTTACAAGTGAACAGAGAATGCAGAAGAGATGGAGCAGGTGTTGTTTATGTGGAAGGAGTGGGGGAGTGGAGGAAGCAAGGTACTGGGAGAGAGGGAGGGAGAACAATAGAATTTAGATATTAGCAGAAGAGAAGAAAGAGGAACAAGAGAAATAAGCAAATGAAAATAATACAAAGCAAAACCAAAATATATGATCCAAAAAACCTGTCTCTTTTGAGACAATGCTAGGAAAAAACAATTATATTTAAAAAATGTTACAAATGAGAGAAAAAGAAACAAGTGTATGTGTATATGTCCCTGAATCAGTCAGCACAGCCGGAATTCATGAGCTCTCCCTCCCTCCCTCCCCTTCTGTCTGTCTGTCTCTGTCTGTCTCTCTGTCTCTCTCTTTCTTTCTCTCTCTCTCTCTCTCTCTCTCTCTCTCTCTCTCTCTCTCACACACACACACACACACATACACACACACGGAAAGAAAAAAAAATCCAAAATCTCAATGAAGACTGAAGGGACCTTCTCCACTGAGGGTCAGAAAAGTTGGCCAGATTGGGTGGTCAGTGTGTCCAGCTGTTCTTCCCAGTTCTTGAGTTATGTACTGATAGAGCAAGGGGTGGGGTTGTTGACCCTTTCCTGTTTCTGTGTTGATTGCAAACTGCTGGGCTTAAGACTGAAGCTGTTTGGCATAAGACTCAGCTTCCCTTTCACGAGCAGGAGGTGGACTGGGTCAGGACACACTGGGAGTTGGCGTCCTGTGCGTTTGCAGCAGTTTGCAGGGTAAGCTTCTGCAGGCTTCTGTGAGGGGTGTTCCAGCAGGTGGGGGCCTTTGGAGAGCCAAGGTCAACCTGCCCTTTGGGCTAGACAGTCATCTCTTATGCAGGTCTGGTTCTCGGGAGCCTCCCAAGAAATCCAATGTGGATTGGGCAATTCTCCACTCACTGCTGCCCATGAGCAGCACCTTCTGGCGCTTAGTCCCTTACGTTCTTTCTTCATGACTGAGAACATTTACCTAACCATTCAGTCAACTGTCCTTTAGTCTGTTTCCTTCTTTTAGCCACAGTGCTTTGTACATATCTTTCTGCATATGTGCAAATATTCTTAATAAAAATTCCTGAGAAGTGGAATTAATGGGTCAAATATGTATGCATTTACAAAATTTCCAAAATTTGATAAAAACCATCCTCTAAAATTTTAAATTGTATCTCATTATCTTTGCCATTTGTTTTGTCCAGGTAAGCAGTCTTTATTGATAATGAAAAACTTATTTTCTGGAAAATCTCTTTGATCACTGAAAATATTTGCTGTCTGCTCAACATTTCAGTATTTAAAAAACCATTAGGAGGGTTTATCTGGAACTTATTAAGTCATTGCAATTTGTTCACTAGCCATAGAACTTGATTCTTACATTTTTTTACTTCATTCTTATTTTTGTAACTTACTCATTCTAAAATTACCTGCTGTTTATCACATCTCTTCCTTTCTTTTCCACTCATTTCTTACCATGAGCCCCTCTTCTGCAAGCGAATCCCATTGTTTTTATGTTTCTGAAAGGCTAGTAGAGGACAAGATAGATCTGAAGCAGCTATTTTGTTTCTGGGTGGAATACCCTTCCTGACTCTGGTAACCAGGTTGCAGGATTCTTTTTTTAAATTTTGTTAATTTTTTATTTGTTCTAATTAGTTGTACATGGCAGTAGAATATATTTATACATTTTGATAAATTGAACATAAATGCAGTGTAATTTCTCATTTTCCTGATTGTACATATTGCAGGATCACATTGGTCATGCAGTCATGTATGTACATGAGGTAATAGTGTCTGCTTTACTCCGCTGTCCTTTCTACCCACATACCTTTCCCCTCCCTTCACTCCACTCTATCTAATATAAAGTAACTGTGTTTTCCCCTAGCCCTCCCCTATTGTGAATTAGCATCCACAAATCAGAGAAAACCTTCAGCCTTTGTTTTATTGGGTTTGGTTTATTTCACTTAGCCTGATATTCTCCAACTTCATCCATTTATCAGCAAATGCCATAATTTCATTCTTCTTTAAAGCTGAGTAGTATTCCATCATGTATATACACCACATTTTCTTTATCTATTCATCTGTTGAAGGGCACCTGGGTTGGTTCCATAGCTTAGCTATTGTAAATTGAACTGCTATAAACTTCAGTGTGGCTGTGTCACTGTAATATGCTAATTTTAAGTCCTTTGAGTATGAAATGAGGAGTGGGATGGCTGGGTCAAATGGTGGTTCCATTCCAAGTTTTCTCAGGAATCTTCATACTGCTTTCCATAGTGGTTGCACCAATCTGCAGTTCTACCAGTGATGTGTGAGTTTATCTTTTTCCCCACTTATTTTTGCGTGTATTCTTGATAATTGCCATTCTGATTGGAGTGAGATGAATCTTAGAGTAGTTTAAAAAATTTTTTTTAGTTGTCAGTGTATCTTTTATTTTATTTATTGATATGTTGTGCTGAGTATTGACCCCAGGGCCTCACACATGCCGGGCAAGCACTAATGCCACTTAGCCACAACTCCAGCCCCACTTAGAGTAGTTTTGATTTGCATTTCTCTAATTGCAAGAGATGATGAACATTTTTTATATGTTTGTTGATTGTATTTCTTCTTCTGTGAAGTGTCTGTTCAGTCCTTAGTCCATTTATTGATTGGGTTATTTGTATTTTTGGTGTTAAGTTTTTTAGTTCTTTATATATCCTGGAGATTAGTGCTGTATCTGAGGTGCTTGTGCTCAAGTTTTTTTCCCACTTTGTAGACTCACTCCTCATGTTATTGATTGAGAATCAAGCTGAGAAGAAGTTTCTTAGTTTGAATCCATTCCATTTATTGATTTTTAATTTTACTTCTTGTGCTTTAGGAGTCTTGTTAAGGAAGTCAGGTCCTAAGGCAACATGATGAAGATTTGGGCCTACTTTTTCTTCTATTAGGCACAGGGTCTCTGTTCTAGTGCCTAAATCTTTGATCCACTTTGAGTTGATTTTTTGTGCAGGGTGAGAGATAGAGGTTTGATTTCATTTGCGACATATGGATTTTCAGTTTTCCCAGTACCATTTGTTGAAAAGGTTATCTTTTCTCCAATGTATGTTTTGGGTGCCTTTGTCTAGTGTGAGATCACTGTATTTGTGTGGGTTGTCTCTGTGTCTTCTATTCTGTTCCATTGCTCTACATGTCTATTTTGGTGCCAATACCATGCTGTTTTTGTTACTATTGCTCTGTAGTAGAGTTTAAGGGCTGGTATTGTGATGCCTCCTGCTTCCTTCTTCTTGCTAAGGATTGCCTTGGCTATTCTGGGTCTCTTATTTTTCCAAATGAATTTCATGATTGCTTTTTTCTGGTTCATGAAGAATGTCATTAGGATTTTAATAGGAATTGCATTGAATCTGTATAACACTTTTGATAGTATGGCCATTTTGATAATATTTCTGCCTATCCAAGAACATAGGAGGTCTTTCTGTCTTCTAAGATCTTCAGTTTCTTTCTTTACTGTCCTGTGGTTCTCAGTGTAGAGTCTTTCACCTCCTCTGTTAGATTGATTCCCAGTATTTTATTTTCATGGAGGCTGTTGTGAATGGGGTAGTTTTCCTAATTTCTCTTGCAGTGGATTTGTCACTTTTGTATAGAAATGCATTTGAATTATGGGTATTGATTTTATATCCTGCTACTTTGCTAAATTCATTTATGAGTACTCAAAGTTTTCTGGTGGAATTTTTAGATCTTCTAAATATAGAATCATGTCCTTGGCAGACAGTGATAGTTTTGAGCTCTTCTTTTCCTGTTTGTATCCCTTTAATTTCTTTCATCTGATTGCTCTGGTTAGAGTTTCAAGGATGGTGTTGAATAGAAGTGGTGAAAGAGGGCATCCCTGTCTTGTTCCAGTTCTTAGAGGAAATGCTTTCAGTTTTTCTCCATTTATAGTGATGTTGGCCTTGGGCTTAGCATAGCTAGCTTTTACCATGTTGAGGTATATTCCTACTATCCCTAGTTTTTCTATACCATGTTTTGAGCATGAATGGATGCTGTATTTTGTCAAATGTTTTTTCTGCATCTATTGAAATAATCATATAATTCTTGTCTTTAAGTCTATTGATGTGATATATTATGTTTATTGATTTCCATGTGTTGAACCAACCTTGCATCCCTGGAATGAACCCCACTTGATTGTTGTGCACTATCTTTTTAATATGTTTTCATAAGCAATTTGCCAGAATTTTATTGAGAATTTTTACATCTATGTTCATCAGGGATATTCATGTGAAGTTTTCTTTCCTTGATGTGTCTTTGTCTGGTTTTGGTATCAGGATAATACTAGCCTCACAGAATGAGTTTGGAAGGGTTTCCTCCTTTTCTATTTCATGAAACAATTTGAGGAGGATTGATGTTAATTCTTCTTTGAAGGTCTTGTAGAATTTGGCTGAGAATCCATCTGGTCCTCAGCTTTTCTTGGTTGGTAGGCTTTTGATGGCATCTTCTATTTCTTTGTTTAAAATTGATCTGTTTAAATTGTGTATGTATTCCTGTATCAGTTTGGGTAGATTATATGTCTCTAGAAATTTGTTGATGCCTTCGAGTTTTTCTATTTCATTTGAGTATAAATTTTCAAAATAGTTTCTTATTATCTTCTGTATTTCAGTAGTGTCCATCTTGATATTTCCTCTTTCATCAGTTTTCTCTTTCTCTTTGTTAGTGTGGCCAAGGGTCTATCAGTTTTATTTATTTTTTAAAGAAAAAGATTTTATTTTTGTTTTGTCAATTTTTTGAATTGTTTCTTTGGTTTCAATTTCATTGATTTCAACTCTGATTTTAATTATTTTCTGTCTTTTGCTGCGTTGGGTGTTGATTTGTTCTTCTTTTTCTAGGGCTTTGAGATGTAATGTTAGGTCGTTTCTTTGGTTAACTTTTATCCTTTTAATATATCAGCTCAATGCAGTGAACTTTCCTCTCAGTGCTGCCTTTATGGTGTCCCAGGGATTTTGATATGTTGTATCAGTATTCTCATTTACCTGTAAGTATTTTTTAATTTCCTCTTTGATTTCTTCTTTTATATGTTAATCATTCAGTAGCATGCTATTTAGTCTTCAGGTGTTGGAGTAGCTTCTATTTTTTATTTTATCATCAATTTTTAGTTTCATTCCATTATGATCTAATAGAATGTAGGGTAGTATTTATATTTTCTTTTTTTTGTATTTGCTGAGAGTTGCTTTGTGGCATAATATATGGTCTATTTTAAAGAAGGATTCATGTGCTGCTGAGAAGAAAGTGCATTTACTCGATAATGGATGAAATACTCTATATATGTCCATTAAGTCTAAATCATTGATTATATTATTTAGTTCAATAGTTTCTTTCTTTAGTTTTTGTTTGGAGGATCTATCCAGTGGTGAAAGAGGTGTGTCAAAGTCACCCAGTATTATTGTGTTGTGGTCTATTTGATTCTTGACTCTGAGAAGGGTTGTTTGATGTACATAAATGCTCCATTGTTTGGGGCATAAATATTTATGGTTGGTACATCTTGATGATGTATGATCCCCTTAAGCAGTATGAAATGTCCTTCTTTATCCCTTCTGACTAACTTTGGTTTGAAGTCCACTTTGGTATGAGGATAGAAACCCCTGGTTGTTTATGCAGTCCACATGAGTGGTGTGGTTTTTCCCAGCCTTTAACCTTCGGTCTTTGAATGTCTTTTCCTAGGACGTGAGTTTCTTGAAGACAGCATATTGTTCGGTATTTTTTAAAATACAATCTTCCTGTCTATGTATTTTGATTGATGAGTTTAGATCATTAACGTTCACGGTTATTATTGAGATGATTTGTATTCCGTCATTTTGGTTTATTTTTTATTTTTAACTTGACTTAGTTTCTCCTTTGATTGACTTTTCATTTAGTGTAGTTCCTCCCTTTGCTGGTTTTATTTTTTTTTCATTTCCTCTTCATGGAGTATTTTTCTGAGAATATTCTGTAGTACAGGCTTTCTAGTGAATTCTTTTAACTTTTGTTTATCATGTAAGGTTTTTATTTCACCTTCAAATCTGAAGCTTAATTCTGCTAGATATAAAATTCTTGGTTGGCATTCATTTTCTTTCAGAGCTTGATATATGTTATTCCAGAACTTCCTAGCTTAAAGGTCTAGGTTGAGAAACCAGCTGAGATCCGAATTGTTTTCCCCTGTATGCAATTTGATTTTTTTCTCTTGCAGCCTTTGGCATTCTATCCTTATTCTGTGTGTTAGTCATTCTCATCATAATGTGCCTTGGTGTGGGCCTGCTGTAATTTTGTACAGTTGGGGTCCTGTAAGCCTCTTGTACTTGATTTTCCATTTCATTCTTAAGATTTGGGAAGTTTTCTGATACTATGTCATTCAAAAGATTGTGCCTTCCTTTGGTTTGTATTTCCATGCCTTCGTCTATTCTGATAAATCTTAAATTTGGTCTTTTCAGGTTATCCCATATTTCTTGGATGAAATAGAAAAAGGAAGCTGAGAAATTTAGTTCTGTTCATGGTTTCTTACTATCTTCTCTGTGCCATCAACTTTATTTTCAAGATATGTATTTTGTCTTCATTGTCTGAGGTCTGTCTTCCAAGTGGTCTAGTCTGTGTGTTGATGATATTTTCCATTGAATTTTTAATTTGGCTTATTGTTTCCTTCATTTTGAGGATTTCTGCTTGATTCCTTTTTATAATCTCTGCCTCTTTATTGAAGTGATCTTTCACTTCCTTTATTTTCTCTTCAATACCATCCTTTATTTTGAAGATCCATCTAACTCTGTATTTTCTAAACTCCATCTCTGACGTTTCTTCTACTGTGTTTTCTATGGATTCTATTGTTGGAGCACCTTGATTTGTGTGAGGTGCTTTGTTTCCTTGTTTTTTCATGTTGTTTGTGTGTCTTCCCATCTAGTGGTATGGAGCTGAGGGAGTACAGATTGTACCCTGCATTCTTATAATGTCCCTGAAGGCTTTCAGTACCTCATCTTTAAGGGGTAAGACCAATATTAACAGCACCCAATGTAAATGACACACAGCCTTAAACCAAATGGGCCCTATTAAGGCATTTACAGTTTTGTCACAATAGACAGAAATGAAGTGTTCAATTATTGCCTACAATATAAACAGTAAATTTGCTAAAAGCGTTTACTATTTGAAATGATAGACAATGTGGGAACAGAAGTAGTGTAAGGGATGTGATGTTTATGAGGGAGAGGGAGAGAAGATACAGGTAAATATTTATAGTAACTGCAAGGGAGGAATCAATAGAAGTTGGCTGTTAGTATGAGAGAATTGAGAAAGAGAATCCAGGGAGACAGATAGGTGAGAGAAAAAATGTATACAGATGTAAGAAAAAGTAAAAAACATAAGAATATACAACAAAACTGTAGTATACTATTCAGACATCCCATTCCTCAATAAATGGATGCATAAAAATATTTGGATTCAAAGATGATAGAAGTGTGAGAGAGAAGGCAGGAAAAAAAAGAAGGAGAGTCTCAATGGAAAATTGAATGATTGCTTTCACTGACTTTCAAAAAATTTCTCAGCTTCCTTTTTCTATCAATAGGCAGAGTTGTCTGGAGTTTGATGGTAGCTCCAGTCCAGGGGGTGCTAGACCAGTTGGGTGGGAGAACTGATAGCAAGATGCCCTCACACCCTCTTACAGTCTTCCCACCCGTTGTAGCTGGCTCCTTCCATCCCTGCACACTTCAGGACTCACTGAGCTGGAGAGAGCCTAGTTTTCTCATTTCTCCAACTTGTGCTCCCCCAGGGAACTGCCCCTGGTCTCTGGCTTTCCACATGCTTGCCAGATCCAGACTGGCCCACACAAACCCAGCTGCAATCTGATGGACCTGGGCTTCAGCTTCCCCAGATCCTGTCTTGCTGAAGTCCCAAGATTTCAATGTCCTTTCAACTTGCTGAGAAACCACCAGGGATGTGATCACACAAGGAACAATCCTGCAAAGAGGCAGCCAGATGGCAGTCACTGGCAGAAAGACCTCAGGTGCAACCAGACCTGCAAGTACCTCAGTATACCTCCAGGCCCTGACTGAGTTGGCCATGTGCCAAGATGGTGGCAGTAGCGATGGCAAACCTGCAGGCCTTGGCTGGTGTCCCATGATGGCGGTGGCTACATGTCACCAAACCTGTGGCTACTGTGACAATGGACTTCCAGCAACAGCAAGAAGCAGGTGATCCACTGGCAGCCTGCGGGCAGTCTGCAGGCCAATGGTAGATGATTGGTGGGTGGATGTTAGGCAGTTGGCAATGGGTAGGTGAATGGTGGGTGATGGTCAGGTAGGAGGTGGGCAAACAGGCAAATAGCAGAGGATAGGTGGCGGTCAGTGAGCAATCTGCCCTCAAAAGGCAGGCAATATGCTGGCAGACAGAGGGCGATCACAGGGGACAAAGAGGGGTAAAGAGAAGGGGATTGGTGGGCAGTTGACGACTGCCTCGCAGAGAAACAGTATTTCCTCTCTTTGAATCCTGAGTTGCGGAGCTACAAGAAATGCAGCCTCCTTCTAGCCTGCCATCGTGGATCTCCCTGAGTCTCTTGTAAGAAGTTACCCCCAGCTGTAATTCTCTTCAGGGTTATCAGATCCATTCACTGAGGGAGTGGTTGCCTATTCTAGAGCCACAGATGGAAAATCTGGCCACATCTGGGCAGAAACTGCATAGATGTGAGCAGACGATCTGAACATTTCCACTTCCTGAGGTATTCTGATGCAGTGGTGTAATCAACATTGGGCCGAGACTGACTTTCAAAGCCCTGCAGTTTATCAGTTGGGGTGCTGTGTACTCTATACTGGATTCCAGCGTCTAATGACCAAACTGCCCTGATTTCTGAACACTGCAGCTCAGCTCTTCTCCTTCCATGGGTGGGCTTTCCTTAGTGACACAATGTTGGTTTAACATTCAACAAAAGGTGTGGAAAATGTCTACAGCATGGGCTCAAATATATGGATGAGAAAAATTAAGGGAACATAAATAATTGTGCAGAGATATTTACTTGGAAGGCTTAGTATTTTAAGGTGTGCCTTCTTTCCAGAATGATCCATTGATTCACTCCAAATCAGTCCAAGCAGAATTTATTTAGATATTGACTAGATTAGTCTAATACTTATATAAAAATGAGGCAGACTAGGAGCAGCAACATCACCTTGAACAAGAAATACAATTAATGAACAGAATAGAGAATCTGGGAATTGGTCCACACGTAAATATTCCCTGGATTTTTTAAAAATGTCACCAAATATGATGGAAAAAGGAAGTTCTTTTGAATAAATGAAGCTGGTAACAGAATGTCCATGTGAGGAAAAAAAAAAGATACTTGGTCCTACCTTGTACAATGCAAAAAATCATGTTGAGATGAATCATAAAATTGGAAGTGGATGCTGAACCTGAATTTGTCCTTGTTTATCACTCCATATTCTAGAGGTGTCAAAACAACAGCCAGCTTATTCATGGTGATGGTGTGGCTTAGGAATTTGGACATGGAACATGGGATGCGTCTCCTCTGCTCCTTGATATCTGGGGCCTCTGGGAGGACAGTTAGAGAGGCCACCATGGCTGCTGCAGGGCCTATTCTCTGCATAGCATTTTAGGGAACAAAATCTGCCAGATGATCTTTGGCTCCAGCTGGCGCTTGGTGTGAGAGGCTAGAATGGTAGAGTGTGGGGACAGAACAGGGCTTGGCTCCACTTGGAGAGGCAGGGAGAGCTGGGAGGGTGGGGAGGTGCTGTCTCCTGACAATTCTACCTTAAAGTCCACACTGGGTGTGTTCACACTAGAATCTACACCCCAGGTGGGAGAAATCTAGAACAGAGAATCTAATATGAAGTGAGCCTGGGTTGACTAGGAATCCATGGGTGGCCACTGCTCCCCAGAGTGATCTGCTCTTTTTTCTGGATGGGTAGAAATCCCATCCATGGCGTCCCGAGATGTGGCTGTGCTGCCCTTCCAGGCATTTCATTTGAGCAGGAATATTCTCCTTTCTTTGCACTTGCGAACTTCCTCTCTGTCTTCAGGCATTCTCTTCTCTGCTCCTTCTGCTCCCTCCTCATGTTCAGATTTCTGGACTGAGCCCTTGAGCACCACTCATTGCCTTTCTCTGCTTCCTGCCCTCTGTCGTTCCTCCTGTCAGGTCCCATATGAGATCGCCTTACTCTGCTCCCAGTTCATGTTTCCTGCACACCCAGCCAGTGCCCATGCTGCCCACTTTCCCATTTAGTGACATGAGTATGTATTTTATGGCATTTCACCTTGGTATATACCTTGAATTTTTAAAATTTATTTAACATTGGCAGTCTATTTTCAAGACTTGTTTTATGTGTTTCTGTGTCTTGGAATTTTTTATCTAGCATTTCATCCTGTTTTCGTTGAACTGTGGTTTTGGCTCCAGTGCCTCTTTCCCTCTCAGAATGTTAGCCCCTCTGAGGTTCTGTGCATGGCGGAGGACCAGACCCCTGGCTGGGCACCTTGCTGATGAGGGTGGTATGACTTCCTCAGTGAGCCTCTGCCCTGTGTTTCCAGGCCTGAGCAAGTCCAGGGGTTCTGCTCCCACTTGGCTTTTGAGCACACTTGAGCAGATGGTCCTGTCACAGCTGAGAGACAGGCACATTAGGCCTCAGGTTACAGCAGCTCTCAGTCCCACCCACCATCCTGGGTGATGTCCTCTGACCCAGCCTGCTGGGGTCCAGCCCTAGCAGGGGTCATGGTGCAGCTTGGTGAGGGGGAAGGCGTCGGTGACAAGAATAAAGCAACACAGACTCAAAGATCTGAGGCTTAGTTTTAAGTTTACTGTTTCACAGCTAGGCTCTAAGTTCACTCTTTCATGGCTAAGTTGTAAGTTCTGACTCTCACTGCTTAGTTGTAAGTTCTGACTCTCATGGCTTAGTTGTAAGTTCTGACTCTCATGGCTTAGTTGTAAGTTCTGACTCTCACGGCTTAGTTGTAAGTTCAGCCACTGTTTCACACATGATCTATATATATACATTCAGCTTGAGTACATTCTCTTGAGGTTACATAGAGGGAAAGGTGGTACAAGCTATAAGGGAATGTGATAGACATAAGTATAATCAAAACAAATCAAATTCTACTTTTCTAAACAAAACATCACTAAACCATTAACTGGTTCTGGGTTCCATCTTCCTAGGAACGATAAGAGCCGAGGCTATCCTCATAAATTATATAGGCTAGCACATCATGATTTAAAGTTGAGTCAAGAATAACAAACAGTCATACCAATTAACTGCACTTTTTACATTCCTCTCAAAGGCAGATAAGAATAAAGTGGAACTTCTTTTTGTTAATTAGTTAAATGACCACTAAGAAAAGTACTTCTTATTTTCTTTTATAACTTCTATCTAAAGGAAAGGGAGACTATATCTAAGGGCTTTAAAGATTGTTCTCTAGGGGAAAGTTATAGTTTCCCATCAATCTTATATGCAATCCACCGTAGTCCTTGAACTGTGAAAACAGCTTCACTAAGAGGGGGGAACATCCTGGTTTGGGCTAAAGCAACCAGGCAGTCTGGCTGTATTAGGCTAACTGAGAGCAATAGTCATAATTCTAATGATGAACAATAATTTTTGCTGATCTGATCCACAACATCCTTTCTGTTACTTAAAATAATATTACATATGAAATCAATTAAGGTTTGAGCAGTGTTATTTTTATGTTCCAAATCACTTAATGTCTGATTTTTTACCAAAATCTTTAAATGCAAATATACAGTAAGAAATAACACAAAAACAAGAAGGAGCATGCCATGTCCACATATCCCAGAAGATTAGACCCTGCAAGAATCTTCATTATTCCCAGTGAAACCATGTCAAGCACTGAGGGGAGTGGTGGTGGGCGTGGCACCAGCCTGGCTCAGCCACACTACGCACCAGTGCCTGGGTGGCACCTAGCTTCTTCTCTTCACCTGCTCAGGAGCCAGTGTCCATCACAGCTCAGCACCCAGCTCAGGACGAGACTGTTTCTCCTTTGTTCTTTTAGTCTTTAGTTTTCTGCTCATATTTTCTTTCTTTTTTTATATTTTTATTTATTTATTTTGTTTATGTGGTGCTGAGGATCGAACCCAGTGCCTCACATGCTAGGCAAGCACTCTACCACTGAGCTACAACCCTAGCCCCATCTGCTCATATTTTCGAGTTTCTCTCTTACATGCTGAGGCGTATTAATCACAATTATTTTGTATTCCATGTCTGAAGGTCAGAAACCCAAAATCTTCACACCTGACCCTGCTATCTGGTTTGTACTGTGCTTCTACTCATGGCACCTCATTTCCCTGGGTGCAGTGGGGATGTTGGAGTCCAGTGGCTCATGACCAGGAAGCTTGGCCTGAGAGCAACATAGGCCTGATGGGGCATTGTGTTCCTCCAGATGGGCTTGTGTTCCTCATCTTGGTCACTTAGCACACTGTCCAGCTCTTCCAGGCAACACTGGAAGTGAAGGGACAGTTGGAGGGTGCGGGTGTGATTCAGTGGTAGAGGAGCTACCTGCTGGCCCAAGTCCCCAATGCTGCAAAAAATTAAATTAAATTTTAAAAATTAATAAAATTAAGGTATACAAAGCCTCAGAAGCTAACCACACAAATATTTATATTTAAAAAGTTTAAAATACATATGAGGGTAAAAAGTTTAAAATACATATATGAGAAGAATATTACATAGGGGACACTACCAGGAATGTATAGAGTAAAACAGATCAAACATCTTTATAAAGTTTATTGCAAATTAACAAATAGTTAAGGCTGAAGAATGGGGTAGGCCTGGGGATGCAGCTCAGTAGTGGAGCACTTGCCTAGTCTGTGTGTGCCTCTGGGTTCAGTCCCCAGCATAATGTACACAAGATTTCCACAAAACAATGAATTTAAAAAGGCTATACAGTCAGACTTTTGAAACTGGGGCTAGGAAGTCCACGGGACATGAAAGTATCTTAAACTCTTTATTCGTTAAGTGAATATGAGGGTTGACATGAATTTTTTAAATGGCAAGAATGTATTAAAAGTTAACTAAGAGAGTTGGGGATATAGCTCAGTTGGCAGAGTGCTTATCTCGTAAGCACAAGGCCCTGGGTTCAATCCCTGGCACTGCAAAAAAA
>JAJEJO010001429.1:148258-171705 GCA_020662805.1 Glaucomys volans
TGTGTTTGGACGCATGGAGGGAACTGAAAGTTTTGCATCTTCCCAACAGACCCTGGTTTTCGGTTGTCTGATGTTTTCTTTTACAGGATATAAGCTATAACAACTCCTCCTTGAGATTTTCTTTTGTTTTCCCCTTGTACACTCAAGAAATGTCTGTGACCCTGAATTTGTCATCAGTTGAGTATTACAGGTTTAAAGCATCATATTTTTTTGTATCTTCATGCCAGTCTCCTTTAGATTGTGCTGATATTATCATATTACTCTTGTGCTGTGGGTGTAGCTCAGTGGTTGAGCATGTGCTTGTGAGGAAGCAGACCCTGGGGTATTTCCAGCTCCACCAAAGTAGAAAATACTAAGACATTACTCTTGTTCAGGTATAATAATACCTATCAAACTTGCATCATGAGACAGGTGTGTGTGTGTGTGTGTGTGTGTGTGAGAGAGACAGAGAGAGAGAGAGAGAGAGAGAGAGAGAGAGAGAGATAAGAGTTAAGAGAGAGATATATATGGGGCAGATTTCAGGCCTAATGAAAAGATAATGATTTTTGTGAGATTGATAGTTTAGAAGTACAGAATGAGAAATGGAAAGAATAAATCGACTGGTTACACTGATGGAATTTAAGGGTCTGAAGTGAGAGAAGAGTAAAGTTCCATGCTGGGCTGGTGGTTGCCCAGGGTTCTGCTGCGAATAGTGCAATGATGATCACTCAGGATTGGTCCTCCGGAAATGTGAGGTCTCTGTGCAGCGAACTCTGAAGTGACGTCCAGGAGAAGACTTCCAATCAATAAAAGGCTCCAGACTGTAACGACACAAGATTACCTTGGTTTCCTCGATAAAGCACATTGTTCCCCTTTAAATAAAATTGCCAAGTGGATTCCTTTCCCATGCATCTTCAGAAAATGAATTTGTTCCCTGCACAAAACAGTCTGCAATATTTCAATTCCAGGTAGATGGATCAGAAGAGTAGCAAATTTGTAACTTTTTCAGGAAAATTAGATTTAATTTTTGGAGAAATGAGGTTTTTTGGAAGTTCATTCTATCTTGGAAAGGCAGGGTCCCGAGACAGTGAAGAAATCGTCCTGTGAAGTGAGTTTAAATCCTGTCTCTGCCTCTGACTAGGTGAGTCTCCAGGAGAGTTCTGAACCTCTTCCACCCTCAGTGTCCTCACGTACTCAACAGAGGGAATGGCCATGCCACATCTTGAGAGGAGAGGCACCAGAAGTGCGTGGGCCAGGGGAGGCCTGTGCACTTAGCAGTCGATCCTGCCACTCTTGCCAACAAGGAAGGGACAGAGGAAGCACCCAGCCTCCCAGTCAAGCCCACTCACCCAGGCTCCAAGAAGGGTGGGGCTAAGCCTTCAGGGAAGAGGGGAGAGGGGCTGTTGGTGCCATGCTGCTGCAATGGAGAGAGCCAACCACAGCTCCTTCTCAGGCTTCATTCTTCTTGGCTTCTCCAGCAGACCCCAGCTGGAGTCTGTGCTCTTCCTGGTCATCCTGGCCTTCTACTTTCTGAGCCTGCTAGGCAACAGCACTATTATGCTTCTGTCCCTTGTGGATCCTCACCTCCACACCCCCATGTACTTCTTCCTCTCCAATCTCTCCTTTATGGATCTCTGCTTGACCACCTGCACTGTCCCTCAGACACTGGTCAACTTCAGGAGCGGGGACAAGACCATCAGCTATGGTGGCTGCGTGGCCCAGCTGTTCATTGCCTTGGGCCTTGGGGGAGTGGAGTGTGTGCTCTTGTCTGTGATGGCCTATGACCGCTATGCAGCTGTCTGCCGCCCACTGCACTACATGGTGGTCATGCACCCCCAGCTGTGCTTGCAGCTTGTTGTGACTGCCTGGATGACAGGGTTCTGCAACTCTGTGGTGCAGACAGCGATGACCATGACTTTGCCCCTCTGTGGTAAGAACCAGCTGGACCATTTCTTCTGCGAAGTCCCAGTGATGCTGAAACTGGCCTGCACCGACACCTCCATCAACGAGGCTGAGCTCTTTGCTGTCAGCGTCTTCTTCTTGGTGGTGCCCCTGTCTCTCATCCTGGTGTCCTACGGCCACATTGCCCATGCAGTTCTGAAGATGAAGTCAGCCCGGGGCAGGCGGAAGGCTTTTGGGACCTGCGGCTCACACCTTCTGGTGGTGGTCATTTTCTTTGGTACTCTAATTTCTATGTACCTCCAGCCACCCTCCAGTTACTCACAGGATGTGAACAAAAGCATCGCTCTCTTCTACACTCTGGTGACCCCTCTGCTGAACCCCCTCATCTACACTCTGAGGAACAAGGAAGTCAAAGGTGCATTGAGGAGACTGGTAGTGGGGAGAACCACAGACTCAAGAGTGAGATAGCGCAGGGGTGCAGGCCCAGGCCTTTATGTACAGCAAAAGCTTTAGCTTCACCAGCCTCTGTGAAGCATCTACTGTGTACCAAGCACTCTCTAGGTACTCGAGATTAGAGAGAGAGAGAAAGAGATACCCAGGGTCAAAGTGGAGACACTTGTCCTCGTGGAGCTAAACTTTCTTATGGGGAGAAAATAAGTAAGATGAGCTAAAATTAAATTGTGGCATGTCATGTGTTGGAATGCTATATGGAAATAAATTACATGTATGCACAACATGGGTGATTCTCAGAAATGTGATTTTGAGATAACAAGTCAGATATAAAACAATTCATATTGTATAATTCCTTTTGTATAAATTTCCAATATCAGGCAAAACTGATCTGTGGTTTGATTTTTATTGTTTTCTTCATTTCAAGGATTTATGTTGTTTTTTTTTCAGAATCTCTATCTCTTCATTGAAATAATCTTTGGCTTCCTGCATTTGCTCTTTTAACTGTTTATTGAAGTCATTTTTGTTGCCTGCATTTGCTCTCTTATGTCATTCTTTACTTTGTGAATCATTTTAATTTTGTACATTCTGAACTCCTTTTCTGACATTTCTTCTACCACGTTGTCAATGGATTCCATTAATATAGCATCTTGGTTTGTTTGGGGCATTTTCTTCCCTTGTTTCTTCATGCTGTTCATGTATCTCCCTCTTTAGAAGTACAGATCTGAGGTATTATAGTTTCCCCCCTATAGATTTATAGTGTCTCTACAGGTTGCCAATACATTGCCCCTTAGAGGCAATGTATTGGCAACCTGTAGGGAGACCGATATTAACAGCACCCAATGTGTACAATATGCAGCCTTAAACCAAATAGCCCCTATTAAGATGTTAACAATATCATCATAATAAACAGAGATGATGTGTTTGATTATTATCTACAGCATAAACAATAGGTTTAAGTGAGAAAGTAGAGGTACTAGATCATAGGAAGAGTGAAAGCAAAATCAAATGAAGTTGCTTGAGCTGTGTGCAGTGGTGCACACCTGTAATCCCAGCACTTGGGAGGCTGAGGCAGGAGGATTGCGAGTTTAAAGCCAGCTTCAGCAACTTAGCGAGGCCCTAAGCAACTCAGTGAACCCCTATCTCTAAATACAAAATAGGACTGGGGATGTGGCTCAGTGGTGGAGTGCCCCTTGGTTCAATCCCTAGTACTAAAAAAAAAAAAAAAAAAAAAAAAAAAAGAAGTTGCTTGTTAGCAGGAGAAAAGGGAGGAAAAGACTCCAAGGAAACAAATAAGAGGGAAATAGAGCAAGAAAAATAAAAAAATAAAAACAACTACAACTGTAATATACTGTTCAAACCTTCCAGTCTTCAGTAGCCTGATGCATGAAAGGTACTTGATTTCAAAGATGATGGCAATGTGAGGGTGAGAAACAAAAAAAGAAAAAGAAAAAAAAAGAAAAAAGAGTCTTGAAGAAAAATTGAACAATTTTTTTCTGTTGGTGCTAAGTATCATCTCTGCCTCCCTTCTCTTTTGGTAGGAAGGATTGTCTGGAGTTTGCTGGTAACTCCACCCTCAGGATGATGATAGTTACTAAGGTGGGAGGATTAGAATTGGAGGTGGGACTCCTGAAGGTAAGGTATAGTAATTGCCAGTCCCTCTGGAAGACTACACCCCAGGACTCTCTTTTGGGGTCCACTCATGTGACACAGGAACCTGGTCTTGTTCCCTTCCCTCACTTGTGGACCCCACAATTCCTGGTCTATAATTTAGTCTCTTAATTTTATCTCTCCTGCCCCTGCCCTTTTGATTTCCCAGTCAGGAACCTCTCCCCAGAGGTCCTGAGGGCTGAGTGCTGGGACCTGTGTGCCTGACTCGGAAAGTTTTTCTGTATTGGGCAAATCAGGACCAGGTGTTGAAAGCTGTGGGTCAGCCACATAGCTCCAGGCACTGGGTCAGTCAGCTAGGGGATGGTTGGGAGATGGGACTCAGGAGCCAGAGGGTCCTGTTGATTGCCAAACCAGCAGGATTAGGTGCTTTGTGGATATGTGGATCAGGCTGAGGTCAGGTTCCAACAAGTGCTCCTGAGTTTTCTCTGGGATCCTGGTGGGTGCTGGGCTGGTTGCCTGGACAAGCCAGGATCAAGATGCTCTCACACCCTTTTCCCACCTACTGACCCCTTGCAAGGTTCTCTTCTGCTTCTGCAGCAAGATGGTGGCTATTAGCACACCTAGCAGGGATAGCTCAGATGCAACTAAGCCTGCAGGGCCCTTGGTGATGATCTTTCAGGTCCTGGTTCTTATCCCTGGATGTAAGTGGCCATGTCCCAAGTTGGTGACAGTAACGGTGGCTAACCCAAAGGTACCTTGATAATAAGCTTCTAGTCTCTGGCAGGTATCCCCAGATGGAAGCTGCCCCAACTAAAGATGGAGGAAGTGGAAGCAGGTATAATCCAAGATGGTGGCAGAGGCATCCCAAGGTGTTGGTAGTGGGGAGCCACAGCAAGGGTGTGGGCTGGGTCTGCATGGGCTTTGCTGGCACTGGAGATCTGCAAGGGGCATGCTACCCTGGAGATCCACACAGGTTCTAGACATTTATGTTTGAATAAAAGAACATGTAGGTATTTGCATATTATGTCTATATTTGTCAAGATGTAGGGTTTAATATATGGTTTGTGTAGAACTAGGATAGCTTTTAAGCCTTCCTGTAACATTTTGAATTAAGTACCTAGAGTTAAAATTGTGAATTTTGGTTTCAGGTAGGGATTAAGTTTTGTTGCTTAATATTAGGGATACAATGAGAATTACAGTAGTAATTTCTAAATAAATAAATGTAAATATATAAATAAATATAAATATGTGTATATAAATTATTAAAATTTGAATAAATTTATGAATATGCATGAGTGTGGTTAGGGGTTTGAGTTGCATTATGGTTTGGTTTTGGATGAAAATTTGGGTTTCTTGTAGGGAGAGGATTGTGGTTAATGTTATATATGTTATATACATAAATGTATATACATAAATGTATATAACATGAATGAATACATGTGAAAATATATATGGATTTATAGTTTATATATAAAAGGATTTGGGGTAGGGGTAATGTTAGATTTAATTCTGAATTACAGAATGGCATTAGGGTTAGATTTTGGATTGAACATATATATCCATGTTTGCATATAGAAGTAAAATTATATATGAAAAATATAAATATATATGCTTTTATCTTTGGATAAGTTTATAGTAAGGGGGATTGTTTGGTTTTGTGTTAAAAATATGGTATGCCTGAAGAAATGAATATATATGAAAATATATATGAATTTATGTGAACTTTATATCTCAAAATAAACAGGAATCTTCATGAAAACTGTATGGTTTATATGTAAGAGGTTTCTGTTCAGGTGTGGTCATTATGTCTTTGAAAAGATTGTGCCTTCCTTTGGTTTGTATCTCCATGCCTTCATCTATTCTAACAAATCTTAAATTTGGTCTTTTCAGGTTATCCCAGATTTCTTTTTTTTTTTTTTTTGAAAGAAACAGTGCTACTTTATTAAAATACTGAGTTTATTTCACATGTATATTTTTGTCTCCCCACCATTTCCATGTCTGACCACCACTACTACTATGTCCTATCATAACATTCCATACATACTTAAAAACCAAGCAAAGGGTGGAGTTCCATCTTTAAAAACTAAACAGGCATTTTGGACAACACATTCTTGGCAATGGAACCTGGACAACATTTATCAAACACGGTAGGGAAAGTTCTCACTTTGCATTATAAAAAGGACAGCCAGATATCAACTGTTACAGAAATGAAATAAGACGGAAATTCTTAACAAACTGTTTAAACTATTTTCTTAAAGAGACTTCCTCCACTGCCAGAGATCTTGAATAGCCTCCTGGTCAGTCATCCGGAAGCAATTCTTCACATAACTGACGAACTTGGCTTCCACTTTGGGAAGAGAACCACCTTTCTCTATACTTGCTTGCATTTTTGCTTTAATGTCTTCTACAGAACTAGGTCCTTTTGGTGTTTTAGGAGTTTTTTCCTGTTTTTTGAAGGATTCTTGACCTTTTGATCTTGGTGTTGATGGTTTTGAGTCTTTTTCATTCTGGTTTGATTTTTGTGCGTTTTTGGCTGGAGTATCTCGAACAGATTTCTTCACTGGAGCTTTTTCTTCAGCTTCCTCATCATCAAAATCATCATCATCATCATCTTCATCATCATCGTCATCATATTCATCAGCAGCAAGTTTTACTTTTTTCTGGGGAACCTTGCTACCACCTCCCAGAGCAGATCGCTTTCCAGATACACTTAAGAGTTTTACATCCTCCTCCTCTTCATCCTCTGACTCTGCATCTTCCTCCACAGCTACTAAGTGCTGCCCACTAATATGCACAGGCCCTGAACCACACTTCAACCTTAAGACCACAGGTGGTGTGATTTCAAAGCCCCCAAGGGAAACTGTTGGCTGTACAGACATTTTCAATGTTGCCAGTGTTACTTTAATTGGACTGCCTTCATAATTCATTGCCTCTGCTTCAACAATGTGTAATTCATCCTTTGCACCAGCCCCTAAACTGACCGTTCTTAAGGATAACTGGTGTTCATTTTCATCATTATCCACCTTAAAGTGGTAATCTTTGTCAGCCTTTAGTTCACAACCGAAAAGATAGTTCTGGGGCCTCAGGGGGCTCATGTCGATGTCCATCGAATCTTCCATGGGGTGGTAGCACGCACTTAGGTGGGAGAGAAGGCGGACGGAAAATAGGCGACTGCCCTAGAGAAGAGACGCGCAGGACGGAATCACGCCAGGGCTATCCCAGATTTCTTGGAAGTTCTGTTCATGGTTTCTTACTATCTTCTCTGTGCCATCAACTTTATTTTCAAGAGTATATATTTTGTCTTCCTTGTCTGAGGTTCTGTCTTCCAAGTGGTCTGGTTTGTTGGTGATACTTTCCATTCAATTTTTTTTTTTTTTTTGGTACTGGGGATTGAACCCAGGGACACTCGGCCACTGAGCCACATCCCCAGCCCTCTTTTGTATTTTATTTAGAGACAGGGTCTCACTGAGTTGCTTAGAGCCTCGCTAAGTTGCTGAGGCTGGCTTTGAACTTGTGATCCTCCTGCCTCAGCCTCCCAAGTGCTGGGATTAGAGGCGTGTGCCACAGCGCCCGGCTCCATTGAATTTTTAATTCGGTTTATTGTTTCCTTCATTTTGAGGATTTCTGCTTGATTCCTTTTTATAATCTCTGCCTCTTTACTGAAGTGATCTTTCACTTTCCGTACTTTCTCTCTGATACCATTGTTTATTGCAAAGATCAGTCTAACTGTGTATTTTCTAAACTCCATCTCTGACATTTCTTTTACTTTTTTATGGATTCTATTGTTGGAGCACCTTGGTTTGTGTGAGGTGCTTTGTTCCTTTGTTTTTTCATGTTGTTTGTGTGTCTTCCCATCTAGTGGTATGGAGCTGAGGGAGTACAGATTGTACCCTGCATTCTTATAATGTCCCTGAAGGCTTCTAGTACCTCACCTTTCAGGTGAGGCCAATATTAACAGCACCCAATGCAAATGACATACAGCCTTAAACCAAATGGCCCCTATTAAGGCATTTACAGTTTTGTCACAATAGATAGAAATGAAGTGTTCAATTATTGTCTACAATATAAACAGTAAATTTGCTAAAAGTGTTTACTATTTGAAATGATAGACAATGTGGGAACAGAAATAGTGTAAGGAATGTGATGTTTATGAGGGAGAGGGAGAAAGAATAGAGGTAAAAATTTATAGTAAAAGTGAGGGAGGAGTTAATAGAAGATCATTGTTAATATGAGGTTGGTGAGAAAGATAATCTAGGGAAACAGGTGGGTGAGAAAAAAAAGTACAGTTTTTTTTTTTAAAGTAAAAATATAGGATACACAACTGTGACAGGCTGACAGTTTGACTCCATGGAAATGTTACAGGCCGGGCATATGGGAAATGACTAAACAGACTCCATTCTGCTCTAAGACTCCATGTTACGTAGGAAATGCTTCTCCCACAGGAAGGCCCCACCTCTGTACCCATCATCAGTCACTTAGCAGGACATGTTTAACAATGCAAAATGGCGATTCTTATATGATGAAAAATTGTTCTCATTTGATTCCTATGTTAGTAACCATTAGTAACCCTTCTTTAGTGTGTACCTTCATTTTGACCCACTTCCCCCTCTGCTGATGATTTATTGATGTAAGTTTGTAATTTCGAATCATAGCAACAAACACTTGTGATTGATGTGATTTTTGGTATAAGAACCCCTGCAGTCCTGTGGTGGGGTCTGTTCTCCCAATAGCCATTGTTTTGGGGCATTGTGTGAAACAGTTAGCCGGTCAGCTTAATAAAGACTCTCAAATCTGGACTTCTCAGTGGTGAACAGTCTGTTATTAAGTTGTGCCCCGTAACAACAACAAAACTCATATACTATTCAGACATCCATTCCTCAATAGGTTGATGCATAAAAAATAGTTGGATTCAAAGATGATAGAGGTGTGAGAGAGAGGGCAGAAAAGGAAATAAAGAAGGAGAGTCTCAATGGAAAATTGAATGATTGCTTCCACTGACTTTCAAAAAATTTCTCAGCTTCCTTTCTTCATCAATAGGTAGGGTTGTCTGGAGTTTGATGGTAGCTCCAGTCCAGGGGGTGCTAGACCAGTTGGGTGGGTGAACTGATAGCAAGATGCCCTCACACCCTCTTACAGTCTTCCCACCCGTTGTAGCTGGCTCCTTCCATCCCTGCACTCTTCAGGACTCACTGAGCTGGAGAGAGCCCAGTTTTCTCATTTCTCCAACTTGTGATCCCCCAGGGAACTGCTCCCAGTCTCCAGCTTTCCACATGCTTGCCAGACCCAGACTGGCCCACACAAACCCAGCTGCAATCTGATGGACCTGGGCTTCAGCTTCCCCAGGCCCTGTCTTGCTGTAGTCCCAAGATCTCAATGCCCTTTCAGTTTGCAGAGAGACCACCAGGGATGTGCTCACACACAGGAGTGACCCTGCAAAGAGGCAGCCAGAAGGCAGCCAGTACCACACTGAGCAGAGAGACCTCAGGTGCAACCAGACTTGCAGGTACCCTAAAGTATCTCCAGGCTCTGGCCTGAGTCCACAGACAGAGTTGACCATGCCCTGAGATGGTGGTGGCTGCGTGGCAAACCTACTGGTCCTGGCTGTTGTCCCCAAGTGGTGGCAACCACATGTAACCAAACCTGTGGGTAGTGTAACAGTGGACTTCCAGACAACAGTGGGCAGCAGGTGATCCACTGGCAGTCTGTGGGTGGTCTGCAGGCTGACAGTGGACAATTGGTGGGTGGATGTTGTGCAGTTGGTGATGGGTAGGTGATGGCAGGCAATGGGCAGGCAAGAGGCAGGAAAATGGGCAAATGGTGGAGGATAGGCATCAGTCAGTGAGCAATCTGCACTCAAAAAGTAGGTGATATGCTGGTAGATGGCAGGCAATTGTGGTGGATGGATGGGGTAAACATCTGGGGATCAATGAGCAGCAAAGACTGTCTCACAGAGAAACAGAATTTCCTCTGCTTGAATCTCAACTTACTGAGCAACAAGGAATGCAGCCTCCCTCTAGTCAACCATCTTGGAACCCTAAGTGTGTCACTTTTAATCTCAGAATATATTTCTGCATGGAAATAATACTGAATGCCTACCTGGCTCCCAAATTGAGGTAGCACACAACAGCTTAATTTACCTGTGGCTTATCATCCTCACCATCTTTATTTTACAAGATGCAAAGCCAAGGTTTTACCTAGTTCTGTACCCTGGCCAAGGTTGCACAGTTAAGAGGGATTTGAATCCAGCTCTACCAAGTCTGAAGTCTTTGCCTCTCCCCACACTACCCTTTAGCAAGACAAATCTTGCTAACTTATATCTTTCCTTTGTTGATAATCTCTTGGAAGAAGCCAATGTCAGGCTAAATTTGGTAGATCTAGGAGGGTATTTTCTCCAGAGGCTTCTTTCCCCCAAGTCCAGGTGGGTGGAGTCCAGCCAGTCTGGCTGTCCCCAGCCTGCTGTACCTGGTCCTCACACCACTGCCCAGAGACCCAGAGCTTAGAGGCCCAGTGCCCAGATGGCCGTGTCTCTGGAATCCAGAGTCCCATTCAGGGAGGAGTTGGGGGATGGGGGAAGGAGACTCAGTGGGAAGCTCAGGAGAAAGGACCAGAAAGTTCTTCCAGGGCTGGCCTCCCAGAGCAGCCAAAGATCCTTCTCCAGTCCACCCCACAGTGTCAAGGGCTGGGCCAGACCAGGCCAGCAGCTCCCAGGTTCCAACTGCCCCCCTCCTATAGTGGGCTGGACCCCCCTAGCCCAGCCTACTGCCTGCTGTGAGGACTTCAGCCTTTATTTAAAGCACTTGTCTTCCTTGGCTGAGTTTCCTGAGTTAGCACCACAACTCCTCAAGGGCCCCGAAGGACTGGTGGCTTGTCCTAGGGGATCAAAGGCAGGTGGTGGATGCTGGTGAGGTAACTGTCATGGAGCATGGCCAACTTCCCAGCTCCTGTGGTCTTGGGCAGCAAAGCAGCAGACTTGGGGTACACTCACTGCAGCGACCAGGCGGCAGTGGTAGCAACGCATGGCTGTACAATGCATTGGGCATCAGAAGAAGGGCATTAGGTGTCAGACATTGGGAGTTGATCACTGGCTTAAGGTTTCTGTGGTGGCATCAGCATTGATTTGGGGTTCAGTTGCAGACTGGTGGTGGTGGTGGTGGTGGTGGCAGTGGCAACAGAGACATCCAGCCCTGAGCATCTTCATCCTACAGCAGTGACAGGAGTCCAGCTGCGGTGGTTGGTAAAGTTGTGTCCAGTGTCACTGTCTGCCATCCAGGGGTCTGGTGGCTGCAGCATGGAGCTCCAGAATCTGGTGGTGGCAGTGAGGGCATGGGGCTGTGGGCGTCAGAGTCAGACAAAGACTAGTAGCTGGAATGGCCTAGGCAGTGGATGCTCCAGGCCCTTGGTCCTGCTCCTGGCAGAGCTGGCCTGCTCAGGATGCAGGAGGTGGGTGGCAGTTGTACCCAGACAGTGGCTGAGGACCTTGTGCTGCCCATGCCAGCTGTGCCTCACACTGGCCATGAGCCTACCAGGTGGCTGCTCACCCCATCCCCGCTATGGCCTCTGCTGGGGGAACTAGGCTATGTGCCATGTGGGGAAGCATTGGGAGAGGACCCCCCACACTCCCCAGCCACATCCCACGTGGGCTGTGGGGGCAGAGAGCTGAGGACCTAGGACATCTTCATCCTCAAATCACATTTCTGCAGCTGAGGGTAGCAGAGGACTGAAGACCAAGTGCTCTGTGCCTTTGGGATCCCTCTGTTGCCTATTCCCTCCACCCTCCTCCTGCTGCTGGGATGCACTTTGAGAATGAGGATTTGCCCCACTCTGCTCCCTGCCTCATGCCCTCTGCCTGCCACAGCTCATGGGAGATGCAACTGGGGAGAGTGGGCATCATCTCCAAAGGCAGCTGCAGATGGCAGCCTGCCTACTCCACCCACAGAGGCTGTGACCTAGGAAGGGGCAGAGTGAACCTGGGGGCGGGGCAAGCAACCACCCTGTGGGCTCAAGGCCAGTGGGAGGCATGGCTGGCATGGGGAGCATAAGGTCCTCAGTGGCTGTCTGGGTACCCCTGCCCCCTGTGTCCTGCTTCTTGAGCAGGCCGGCTCGGTCAGCAGCATGACCAACGGCCTGAAGCAGCCGCTGTGGAGGCCACCCCAGCTCCAGTTGCCCTGGACTCTGATACCGCTGCCCCATGCCTTTGATGCTGCTGCCACCAGAGCTCCACACTGTGGCCACTGGAGTCCCGACATGGCCACCAGTGATGCCATCACTGCTGCTGTGCTGTAACTGGACTCCTGCCACTGACAAAGGATGAGGACCCTCCTACCTGGACACTTAGCCTGCTGCTGCTGCTTCCAGACCCCTCAGTTGCCTTTGCCACTAGCACCATAACTGAACTCTGGACACTGACTCCTCCACAGATGCCCAGTGCCAAGGCTGGACTGCCCATCGCCACTGCCTGTGGCCATTTTCACAGCCTGAAGCCAAGTCTCCATGCTGCCGCCAATACTACTGGACTCCCAAACTGCCTCAGGACACTGAGGCTCTGACCCATGCCTTCCCCAAAGATGGTTGGCCCTGCTGCTGGATTCTGACACCACCACTGGTTGCTGGGCTCCTTCAGTGTGGAACCCTGCTGCGGAACACTGCTGAGGCTAACCACTGCACAGCCCGACTCCTTTCACAGCCCCTGGATGCCTCCGCAGGTACGGCCTGCACCTCCAGGCTTGGGGAGGAGGACTTCCCCTTTCATCACAAGCTGCCTATTCATCCCTGCCAGGGAATTAATTCACTGATTGGGTTAAGGTTCTCATAACTGAATCATTTCACCTCTAAACCTTCTTGCTCTGTCTCACTCATGAGCATTTGGGGGACACCTAGTAGCTAAACTATAACACATCTTCATCAAATAGCTTAGGAAGATCTTTTTGACAACTTGCTGTGGCTTCTACACCAGCACCTGCTGCTTCACCTTGCCCTTTTATTTTGTGGAGATGGGCCTCTTGCCTTCAACATCATGAACCAAACTCTGGCACCTTCAACCTTCTGGAGCTTTCTCACTTTCCTTGGCAATAGAAGAATCTAAAGTTAGGGCCTTATCTGGATTTGGTTTGGGCTTAAGGGAATGTGGCTTGTTTCATCTTATCTCTAGACTATGAAAATTTTTCCATTTCAGAAGTCAGGCTGTTTTGGTTTCTTATCATTCACATGTGCTCTGGAGCAGCACATTAATATTCTTTTTTTTTTTTTTTTTTGGTTCAATGCACACAAATGGAGTACAACTATTGTTTTTCTGGTTGTGTACAAAGTAGAATCACATCATTTGCATATTCATGCATATACATAGTATAATGATGTTTGTCACATTCTTTCCTCCCCCCCCCCCCTTTCTTTTATACCCCCCCCCCTCCTCCTTTCTTCCCCCCCCCCCCCCCCCCCCCCCCTTACGTGCCATCAACTACTTATCAGAGAAATCATTCGGCCTTTTGTTTGTTGGGATTGGCTTATCTCACTTAGTATGATACTCTCCAACTCCATCCATTTACCTGCAAATGTCATAATTTTATTATTCTTTATGACTGAATAATATTCCATTGTGTATATATACCATAGTTTCTTTATCCATTCATCTATTGAAGGGCATCTAGGTTGGTTCGACAATCTTGCTATAGTGAATTGGGCTGATATAAACAATGATGTGGCTGCATCACTATAATATGCAGATTTTAAGTCCTTTGGGTATAGGCCAAGGAGTGGGATAGCTGGGTCAAATGGTGGTTCCATTCCCAGTTTTCTAAGGAACCTCCATACTGCTTTCCAGAGTGGCTGCACCAGTTTGCAACCCCACCAGCAATGTATGAGTGTACCTTTTTCCCCACATCCTCACCAACACCTGTTGTGCTTGTATTCTTGATAATAGACATTCTAATTGGGGTGAGATGGTATCTTAGGGTAGTTTTGATTTGCATTTCTCTTATTACTAGAGATGTTGAAAATTTTTTCATATATCTGTTGATTGCCTGTAGATCTTCTTCTGTGAATTGTCTGTTCATTTCCTTAGCCCATTAATTGATTGGATTATTTGTGTTCTTGCTGTAAAGTTTTTTGAGCTCATTATAAATTCTGGAGATTAGTGTTCTATCTGAAGTGTGTGTGGCAAAGATTTTCTCCCAGTCTGTAGGCTCTCTCTTCACATTGCTGATTGTTTCCTTTGCTGAGAAAAAGCTTTTTAGTTTGAATCTATCCCATTTATTGATTCCTTCTTTTATTTCTTGTGCTTTGGGAGTCATGCTGAGGAAGTCTGGATCTAGGCTGATATGATGAAGATTTGGATCTACTTTTTCTTCTATTAGGTGCAGGGTCTCTGGTCTAATTCCTAGGTCCTTGATCCATTTTGAGTTGAGCTTTGTGCAGGGTGAGAGATATGGGGTTTAGTTTCATTTTGCTGCATATGGATTTCCAGTTTTCCCAATACCATTTGTTGAAGAGGCTAGCTTTTCTCCATTGTATGTTTTTGGCACCTTTGTCAAGTATGAGATAATTGTATTTCTGTGGGTTTGTCTGTGTGTCCGCTATTCTGTACCATTGGTCTACCTGCCCATTTTGGTGCCAATACCATGCTGTTTTTGTTACTATTGCTCTGTAGTAGAGTTGAAGGTCTGGTATTGTGATACCACCTGCTTCGCTCTTCCTGTTAAGTATTGCTTTAGCTATTCTGGGTCTCTTATTCCTCCAAATGAATTTCATGATTGCTTGTTCTATTTCTGTGAGGTCTGTCTTTGGAATTTTAATTGGAATTGCATTGGATTTGTATAGCGTTTTTGGTAGTAGCACATTAATTTTCTTCATGAACATTTCCTTTTCATTCTCAGTGTGACTAACTAGTGCAAGAGGCACAGATTTTTATTTAGAGTGTAAAACATGAGACTCTTCCTTTTATTTAAACAGTGCAGGCCATTACAGAGTGATTAATGGGTCTAATGTCAATATTGTATCTTAGGGAATAGGGGACGGTGAAACACGATCTGTGAAGTAATGAGAACACACATTAAGTTTGCTATCTTGTATGAACAGGGTTCGTAGTGCCACATAACAATTAAAATAGTTATCTCGTAGATCACAATAAGAGATATAATAGTCTGAAAGCCTCACCACCCTTTAGGCAGTCACCTCTGCCCCATATGGAGGCGCCTCTATCTCACCTTCTCCAGGATGTCCTGTGTGTGTGTCTTCCCACACAGGACCCATGTAATCTGTGGGGGCTCCATTTTCAGCCGCACAGTGTTGGTGGTAGCTCAGCCTGGTGAATGGATTGAGCACTTTTATGTTGACATACAAGTTTTTTACTAAAAATACTTACAATGGCATTTAAATAATGAAAAAAAATTACCATCCCAAAAATAAAATAGACAATTTCAGAGTGGAGAGGAAGGGTAACTTTGGTGGGAGATCTGGCACTGGGTAATGCTCAGGAGCTCACATATGGGAGGTGCCATAGAGGACTTTAGAACTAGGCAGCAAGAAAACATTTCAGGAGAAGTGGATGGCTGCTGGCCTAATAGTTTCTTGACCTCCTGCCTCTGGCATTTTGGTACCTGAAATTCATGTTGCTGCTAGGAAAGGAGGCTCTCTTTGAAAGGATGGGATTGCAGACTGGATCACCATCTATACCAACTGGAAGCTAATGTTCAATATTCTCTGGCTTCCTTAGTGGCAGCTGAGTTGCCTCCTCTTCCTGAAGGTTCACAGTGGCCACTGGTGATTTAATCTCTCCCCGTATGGATGTTGTCAGAGTTGGACCATCCTCCAGTTTTGATGGCTATTCTTCCTATATCACAGGGTATTTGGTAATATGCTGCCTCAAAAGTAAGCAGGTAAACTGGGCCACTGCTGCTGGAGGCAGTTCTATCACTTGAGTTGGTACTAGAGTTGCAGGAGAAAACACCCCCAACACGACTGCCTTTCCCTGGGCCTTTCCCAATTTGCATTAGAACCTGCCTCTGAGAATAGCCTAGCCCCCCTCCCCAAAACAGTACATCTTCTCAGGCTAGGGTCCACCAGCTGCAGCATGTCAGGCTTGTCTGGCTTGGGACCAAATTCCAGATCCCAGTGGCACCAGCACAGATTCCTCTGTGCACACCTTCAGTCATCCACCCCAGGCCCCATCATCAGAAGGCTCAGACTCATTGGGATCTGTGCTCTCCAGCTGTGTAAGGAGTCTCTGGACATGAAAGTTCACCTCTGATTCAGGCATGGTGAGCAACAGGAAGATTCTGAGAAGCTTCATGTTGTCCAGGTCCTGGGACCTCAAAAAATCTTCTACATAGAGGCATAGCCACATTTCAATGGTGGAGCATAGGGTACTGTGGAGTTTGGAGTGAGACAAGGAGCTATAAGGGGCTGGGCCTCTCCTCCCAAGGCCACCTGCATGGTGGGCTTCCCAAAGAGTGACCAAGCAGGTCACAGGCAGCAGAGCAAAGGAGGCAAACCTGTGAGGCACATGTGTGAGTAGTGGGCCCCCCACACTTGCTGTCCAGTCTCTTTATAGAAAAGTGTGGGCAATCCTGGCTGGGATTGGCTGCTCAGTTCACCCCAGGGATCCCTCTTCTGGCTCCATGCATGTCAGGTACCCTCCCAGATGCAATCCACAGAGTTCTTCCCAAATTTGGAAACTGCTTTTCCCAAGGCCTCAGAGTAGTAAGACCTGAGGCAGAGAACTTCCTCACAGGGAGGGACAGGCCTACACGGAAAGGCCAGAGCCCTTGGCAGCCTGCTCTGTGGGGCCATGCTTGAGGCAAACACTCCTAGGGGTCATCCCACTTGGTTTTCTAAACACCCAGACAGGGTTCGTCTCTGAAAACCCTACCTTCCACAGAGCTGACTGAAGTTCAGGGTGATGCCTGGAATTACCGACCCCAAGCCAGGAGGTGGCCATGTGCCAGGGCTTGGAGGTGATACACACCTTTACACAGCAGCTCCAGCACCTTCCAGGTACTGGTCAAATTTCAATAGGAATACAAAAATGAATGGACCTAAGAGGTCCCTTCTACATGGCAGGCACGAAGCCATTCACAAGCCCATGGAGGACATGTAGTGTGAAGGTTTCCAGTAGACGGGACCCATCCACTGATGAATCTTGGTCATCTTTTCCCTAGGTTGGGAGATCAAAGAGGGACATTTCAACATGGAAACAGTTGCCATCTGCAAAATGACTCACTGCCACACAAGTGAAAACAAAGGATTTTCCCTCCATATTCTCAGGGGATATGAAATGTGCACGCACGCGCGCGCACGCACACACACACACACACACACACACACACAAACAAACGTGGTGAGGGTCTGGGACTATTGAAAGGGGAATCTGAGTTGTAGGCTAGACTATGGTCACCTGCAGTGGCCTCTCCTGTTTCACCTCTGCTGTCCTTGGAAAAAATCACCAGAGTCATCGGGACCCATCACTGACCCAGCACCTCCATACTCAAGAAACGGTCCTACTCGGGGCTTTTCTGAGACCTGAGCATCCACAGAATGGTAGACAACAAAAGCTCATGGCTCTTGGCCTGCTGTCTCAACACAAGTGAGCAGACTGGGACTGCATCTGGACTGTGGGTGCCTCGCAACTAAGGTTCCAAGTTCCGTGTGTTTCACTGCCAAAGAAATGAGGTCACTTCCTTGGGAACTTTTTACCTGAGTCTCTTTTTCACACAAGATGACTCCAAAGGCCCCCTTAGATGCAGGCTGCTTCCATCTTCTTATGACATGCACAGGTGGACACAGTTACACAAACACATCCTGGATCAGGTCCCCAGACAGGCCTGGGTAAAAGTAGCTCCCCTGGTTTGGGATAGAGCTTGGTTCAGACCATTCCCTCCTTCTGGTTATGTGTGTGACCCTAAAGAAGTCAGTGTGCCTTGCAGGGCCTCCATGGCTTCCAAACATGTTCCTTAGGGATCATTCTAGCATCTGCTTTTGAGGTTGTCGTTAGGTATATGTACCCACACATGGACTCCCTGAGAAACCCTAATGCTAGAGTCATGTGTCTATAATACACAAACACACAGATGACACAACAAAGGAATGTGAGGAAAAAGGATGGCATGCAACTCTACTATGACCTGAGTCCCACAGTGAGAGCGGGAAAGTCTTGGCTCTCTTAGCCATGGTTCCCAGTCTGCATCTCTGAAAGGTTGTCATGACTGATTTTTAGAGATAAGCCTCCCCTTTGTCATAGATCTGCCAATGACTTCCCATGAAATTTAGAACTGTCCCAATGTCCCTTCCCTTGTATGATGTAGGTACACTACAAGGGATCCCAAACACTACAACATTCTGGTGCCCAAGGCCTGTATCTCCCTCCCCTCTCAGTGGATCCACATCAGCATCTGGTTTCTAAGAAACAGAAATCAGCAAGGGTCATGGGATATCATTTCCAAGTTTGAGTCATGGGAAGTCTCATTTCTGTCTGGTTCCATAGTCTCACAGCAGGGGGCACTGCTGGGATTCTAGACTTTTGTGGGAAAAGTTGGTGTGGCAGCAGGCAGAGACCTGGGGACCCCATGAAATGGCAAGGAGCTGGCATTTCTGTGTTTCCATTTCTAAGTGCCTCACATAGGTAAAAATACTTGGGTTATAAAATTCACAGATACACAAAATATATCAAAAAGCAAGTATGGTGTGAAGTGGCCAAGAGTGTCCAATAGCATGGTTATGACCATGTGGGTGGACTTCTCTTTCTCCATGTCTTTAGGGAAATGCTAGACTGCTTCTTTCAGGGTGGCAGCAAGCCACTTCCTTTTGTTGTGCGTGCAGTTTAAGAAAGAGAGTTTCTTCCTATTCTCCCAATTAAAATTTGGAAATGAGGCCCCAATAGTATAAACAAAGAAGCATCTCAGGGGGCAATATTGATTCAATAACTAAGGCTACTGGAGCAGAGAGAAGGACAGACAATTCAGGTTTGAGGACTGGAAAGGGAATAGGAGACCACTTGCTGAAGGGGACATTCACTAACAATGTATGTTCTCTGAGTGCCCTGTGCTCACTGTTGAAGGGAACACAGGGAGCTAATGTATTTCCCTTCTCCTAAGGAACTCCAAGAATTAGCTAACCGCCTCAGGAGACTCAGGACCATCCTCCATGTGCACACAGAGCTAAGTGGCTACTCATCTTTCCTACCAAAGATGAGAGGCAGATGATGCTAAGTTCTTTTAAAGTTCTTTTAAATAATACTGAATAAAAAAACTTTGTTTATGCTCTACTGAAAACACAAGTAGATGCATGAGCTTCAAATTACCATAAGAAAGAACTAAAGGGAAGAAGATTAGTTAGACAAAGTTAAGAAATGACAAGAATTCAACTTCCAAATGACCTATATTCATTTGCAGCTTCTGGGCTCCTTCCTGTCTTTTCATCAATAAATACTAAAATAATATTAAATTCTATTAGAATACAAAAAATGTAGAAAATAAGCTGAACTAACAAAATATTTACTAAACTCTAAGCATGTTATCTTATTTATTGACCCCCCAAATATATCCTAAAGCATTTCTAAAATAGACTATTCTTATTCTTCCTGGAATTGCTTATATCCATCAGAAAGATGACACTTTGGTTGATTTTTCCCCGTCAAATGTGAATTTATTCAAATGTGAATGAATTCTCTTAAATTCAGGAGCCCCATCCCAAATTTCCACAAAGCCATTTGTAAAAAGGGAAAATGGCCTCCTCTACCCAGCTGTACACAACGTGGCTGCAAAACATCCCATGAAAATCATAAACAGACTATGAAAACTTTCATTAGAGTTGTGACTGGTTATACAACAATACACAGAAACCAGATTTTTACACACTTGCAATTTCTCAGACACATCCAAAGATATTTGTTTGCCACCTATTAACTCATTTCCACAAGGAAAAATAAAATCTTCATAATGCACACAATAGATGGAGGGAATGTAGCATCAAGGAGCCGCTCTCTTTCATCATCACCTCTGGCTTTTCCAGCTTACATTGAAGTTGACTTCCATCCTGCTCTCGTGTTCCAGGCCTCTTAATTCATATAGAGTCAGGGAGCCTGCCCCAGAAAGCCACTACTGCCCAAAGACTAGTGCAGGTGCTCCTTTGACTTTCATGACATGAACACCTTGTGAACATACTTTCTTCTTAAAGAATAGGCTAATGAACACACCACATCAGCTGTTTCATGTCAATACTGATACCTATCAGTTATTGACAGCTGTCCCATTCCCAGGCTTACCTACTACAAAAAGGCAAGGTCACTGGGGAAGCACTGAGGACTCCTACCACAGCTTCCTGCTGAAAGCATTAATTGTAGTTGTGCTTCAATTATAAGCCTGCTACTCTCCCAAATGCCTTCTATTTCATGATTCTACAAAGTGGAAGAAAAGACGAAAGGTACTGATGAGCTGGAATACCTGAGGAGAGTCAGTATGGCAAGTGACTAGATCCTCTTCTTTGGAATGATTTGGAAGAAAATTTTTGGACAAAGCAAGTCACTTGATAACAAATTCAGAATTTCACATTTGAAAGCGTTACTGACAAAAGCTTTAGTTACCAGTCAAGACCTGCAGTCCAGCAGCTTGCCATAGCAGAAAGATTTATTCCAGTCTTAGTGAGCAAGAAAGGGTTGTGGCTGAACTCAGATCATAGAAAACCCTCAGAGATCCATAGTGGCATGGAGCAGTGGCAGAGGTAGGGACAACGTGGGTAAATTAAATGCTTAGGTCATGATTATTTAAGAAGACTTAGATTAATTCAAACTAGAACCCCCAACCCTTTACAATGACAAAAAAATCATTTATGACCCACTCCCCCTCTTCCTGGTCGTTCCCTAACAAAAATACTAACCAGCAGATATCTGGCCAAAATGAAAGGCCCAGTGGGTGTGGTGGCACACACCTGTAATCCAAGCACTGGGGAGGGTGAGGTGGGAGGATTCGGAGTTCAAAAACAACCTCATCAAAGTAATCAGGCCTTAAGCAACTTAGCTAGATGCTGTCTCTCAATAAATATACAAAAAAAAAAAGGCTGGGGATATGACTCAGTGGTTAAGCACCCCTGAGTTCAATATCTGGCACAAAAATAAATAAATAAAGGCTCATCAAATTATCAGTCATCCAGATGGTTCTACATTTTCCACAGTGCCCATCAGGAACCATGGCACTGAGATTACCTTCTAGAAAGTCAGTTATATTAAACATCCCAACATCCACTCCTGCTCAAAAACCTGCTACCCTGGTTCATCCCAGTAAAATGCCTGCTAGCAATGCTCCTGTGGAATGAGTGCACAGCACTTGACAACTACAACATTCAGAGTGTGGAAAAGGCTGATATCCAGCAAATGTGGATTCAAAGGTTTGGTGATTCCAGGCTCTGGTAGGAGACTGCACCTGCTTTCTCTCTCTTGTGGGTCTTTCCAAGCCTTGGGCACCATGGGTCCAGTTTAGGGCCTGCTGTGACATCCTGGCTGCTCTTCAGGTAATGTCACAGACTGGTTGACCATCAGCAGCATTCACCATTCTCCAGTCACCATTCCCAGGCAAGCAGAAGAGCCTCCAGTTCTGGCTGTCCCAGAGAATGGTTCAAGACAAGGGCCATCTCAGATGTGCTGGCATAGGGGAGGACCTAGGTACAAAACCCTAGGGCCATGTTCCTGGCAATGAACACACCCAACTCCTTCACCACTGGAAGTGGAGGATGGGTCTGTTGGCTGCATGTGGCTCAGGACTGGGGAACCCGCTGGGGCCTACACCACCCTCCAGGGCCAGGAGGATGCATGGCCTGTGGGTAACCACACCTTGCATGCTGGACTTTCTGTGTCTGCTGAAACTCCCATAATATCCTCACTGTGATCTCTAATACTCACATACCATCATTGTGACATCTGACTTTCACATAGCATCCTTACCATGGCATCTGACAGTAATATAATACTCTTACTGTGGCCACTGAGACCCACATAATTCCCTCACTGTGGCCTCTCATAATCACATAATATCATCACTGTTACCACTGACACTCACATAATATCCTGCGACCACTGTCACTCACTGAATTTCTTCCCTGAGGTCTTTGACTCTCACATAACACAGACATAAGATCCTCACTCTGACCTCTGACACTCATGTAACACCATCAGTGTGACCTCTGACATTCACATATTTCAAATCCTCAACCTCTTACATCCATATAATATCCTTATTTCAGTCTCTGGTACTCATATAATGTCTTCATTCTGACCCCTGACATTGACAGAATATCCTCCTTGTAGCCTCTGACATTCACATAATAACCTCGCTGTGGTCTCTGACACAAAATATCATCACTCTGACTTTTGAGACTCACATAATATCTTCATTGTGAATGCTGATACTTAATAACTTCATGAGGCCTTTGACACTCATATAATAAGCTCACTGTGGCCCCTGACATCTCATAATACCCACACTGTGATTTCTGACTCTCACATATTACCCTCACTGTAACCTCAGACCCTCAACAAATATCCTCACTAATATCCTGATTGTAACCTCTGACATTTGCATACTACCCTCTCTGTGGACTCTGTCACTCACATAATACCCTCCTTGTGACCTGTGACACACGCTATCTTCACTATGGCCCCTGATGTTGACAGTCTGTGACGCTCACATAATATTCTCACTGTGGCCTCTGATTCTCATGTAATATACTCAGTATGGCCCCTGAGATTGACAAAATATCCTGTTTTCTCTTACCTTCACATATTATCCTCACAGTGACCTCTGACGTCACATAATATCCTCATGTGGCCTCTGATAGTCAAATAATATCCTCACCGAGGCCTCTGACACTCTCTAACTCTCACATAACATACACACTTGTCCTGTGACACTGACCTAATATCCTCACTTGGCCCCTGACTCTCACAAAATACTCTCACTGTGGCTGTTGACACTCATATAATATCCTCAGTATGTTCTGTTGCCTTTTATTTTTGAAATAATTTAGAAATTTTATTAGAGAGAATTTAATACCTAGGGAAGCCTTCAAGCCTTCAGATGCACAGTGTGATGAGTCTTATCTAGTTACGAGTCCTAGTCACAACTGTAGCCTCTAAACAACTATCCCAGTATGATCTGCTGAGCACCTGTCCTCGGCCAGATATTCCATTGGTATCCTCATTGATATCATTCACTTCTCTTAGCTTTATAATGTTATAATTATCACCACATTGCAGAAATATAAAATGAAAGGAGTCATGTACAATTCTATTGTCATGGGACACAGGGCTGTTCTATTTCCACTGTCGCCGTGTCTGTGGCAGTGTTCTCCTGTGGTTGGCAGGCAGGCCTGGCCCAGGCAGGGCTGAGTGATGGGGCCTTGCAGAGGAAGGTACAGGTCTGCTGGAGAGGGTCACAGGGACTCAGGCAGCCATGCAGGGCTCTCCAGGAAGAAGCAAGTGGCCAGAGCAGAGCTCTGTGTGGGAGGGCCACTGTCTAGCATCCAGC
>JAJEJO010001429.1:171715-187324 GCA_020662805.1 Glaucomys volans
ACCCAGCTGAGGAACACCATAGTCTTCCACAACCACCTACGTGTGCACAAATGTACACAAGCCCATGGTGAACTGCAGAACCACATGAGCAGAGCCAGTGGCACCTTGGCTGAGTCCATCCCACAGCACCTTCTCCCTCTGCCTAGGCATTCTTGGGAGCTACACTGGCTCTGCACTGCGTTCAGCTCCTCTGCTGCTTCACCTTCACTCTTCACCAGTGCAGTGCTTCCTTCCTGGCTTAGAAAACAATTTCCACATCACGTTGCCCTGCAGGGCTCATGGGCCCCCTCCTGTCTTACTGCATGAATACCTCCTTTTCCTCGTTCAAATGCTTCACAATTTCTAGATGTTGTCCAGCTGCAGAGCTTTCTCTGATTGCTCTGTCTTCATCAGTGACCCCAGGAAGGTGAGCTTGGGTCTGGGGCATGTGCTTGTCCCATTTCCATCGAGCTTTCCAAGTTCTTCCCATTGGCTCAATGGACTTGTATGTTTAGAAGTATCCATTTAAAATCCTCCTCACTGGCACTTGGTATTTTCATTCTAAGAAAGGTCTTTACCCATCAGGAGGGTGCCATCTGACCACCTGGCCCACTTTAATTTATGTTGCTGAGGGCCAGGTCATCAGGTCTCACCAGAGTGGATGTCTGTGCCCTCCACGCCAGTGTCCAATGGAGTCTCTTTCTCCTGATAGTCCCTGTGGATTGCTCGTACGGATGCAAGTGTGATATCCTAAAGCTCTGACTTTAGGTCCAGAGGAGGCAAGCAGAACCAAAGCCCAGGTCTGCCCAGGGCTTTGGGTTCCTCAAGAGGGATGCACCAGGAGGCCACAGGAGAAGAGCAATGGGAGGGGATAGAGAGCAGGAGGTGCCTGGGGAGGACAGCGACCTTGAACCCTGGAGGGGAGCAGGAAATGCAGTGGCCTGAGGAGCCTCCACAGCTGGGATGTCGACAGAGCCAGCCCTGCCCCAAACCCTGCCAGCTCTACTGCACCTCCCTAGGCACCATGTGTTCCTGGGAAGCTGTGTGTAGAAGCAAGGCCTGGCCATGGAAGGGCTAGGCTCTTGGACCTGTCAGCCCACCCTGAGCTCCAGAGCCAGGAACTAAGTGAGGCACCCTGAGGCTGCTATTCTCCCACTTGTTACCTGAGAATCACTGCACCCAGTCTTGCTATCTCCCCTGCTCAGGACTCACCTGAGTCATGATCACAAGCACCCAGTCTTGCTATCAAATCTGCTCAGGACTCACCTGAGTCACATTTACAGGCACCCAGTCTTGCTATCTCCCCTGCTCAAGACTCACCTGAGTCACATTCACAGACACCCAGTCTTGCTCTCACCCCTGCTCAGGACTCACCTGAGTCATGATCACAAGCACCCATTCTTGCTATCAAATCTGCTCAGGACTCACCTGAGTCACATTTTCAGGCATCCAGTCTTGCTTTCACCCCTGCTCAGGACTCACCTGAATCATCTTTACAGGCAAACATGGCACTACTCTACTTTAGGTCCCTTCCTAGTCATGCCCAGCCCAGATCCCATGAGGCATCTACAACACAGAAATAGGCAGCCACTGCGTGCTGTGGGCTGGTGTGGTTTTTGGTGCATTGACTCCATTTAATGCAGCAATTGAGCAAAGACTAATAATGCAGGAATGTGTATCTGTGTAGTCATTTCAAGGTGAAGAGCTACAGAAATGTGTGGAACTCATTTCCTGCACTCAAATCTAGCATCCTTTTGACCAGGAATACCCCCTTCTCTTGCACAAAGGATCTGAGTGCAACAAATGTTCCCTTTGATTTGTTTTGTGTTTTTTGTAAGTGACATTATCCACCAACATTCTTGACAGAACCATACTCATGTATCAGCCAGTGACTGCTCAGGGAAGTTTCTGTGAATAGAAAGCAGTGGACACTTACTAGGGACCTGACCTTGTCATGGTGGGTCCATGACCACCATCAGCTGACTGACTACAATCTCAGGAGTCCAGCCAACAGGGAAGTATGTCATGAGCAGCACTTGATCTGGACAATCCACCATGGAAAGAGGGTGTCTTAAAATTATTAGTGAAGCATGGATCACATATTCTCGGCCCAGGAAAGTTAATAATGAGCTCACAACTGCTCTCAGAGAACCTCCTGATAGACATCCACTGGCACCCTTGGTAAGTGCAGGTGAGAGCCCCTGGGGGTCTCTGAAGTCCCAGGAGGGGTATGGGGCTTGGAGCAGCACAAGGAGAGGCCTAGGACCCAAGCAGGGCCTCTGCCCAGCCCACTCACAGCTTCTGCCCACACACCCACTCAGCCTGGGCTTCTGTAGCTCTTCACAGTTCTGTTCCTACCAGGGAGGGCTCTGAGAAGCAGACAGCCTTTGCAGAGGGAGGCTTAGGGCTGGGTGAGGAAATTTCTTCCTCAAGGCTTCTGAACCTCAACACAGCCAGCTGTGGCACAGTTAGTAAAGATGTCCTGCTGAAAGCCCGTCAGCAGGCTCAGATCTATCCACTAAGTGAGAGGACAGAACAGCCCAGCCAGGGGAGCTACCATCTCCATGAACCACCACAAACTGGGCCATGAGGGCTACCATGGATCAGAAGCACTTCTGTACTGCACCTGAAGGAGGCAGCACAGAACTTCAAACAAGAGCCCAGAATGAACCCCCCCAACCAGCTCCACCAGGAAGAGGCAAGACAGGAAAGACTCACTCAACTACAAAGACCAGGGGTGCCCAGGAAACCAGAGGAAGACCCTCACCATATATTCATAAAGAAGTAACATTAGAGAGAGGGTGGTACTCACCATCTGGAGACCCAAGAACCAACTGCAATGAAGAACAACTGGGGCTGTGCACAGGACAGGGAGAAGCCTGGGGTCTGCTGAGTGAGGACACTCACCCACAGACCCAAAGGAGACTGAGCACTGGTGGGTTAGGGGCACAAACACAGAGGTCCCAGAGGAGTCTGAGTAACTGTGAGTGAGGGATGATCACCAGATGACAAAGAAAGGACTGAGGGCGGCAGGGTAAGGGGTGCTTGGTAATAGTATTCAGGGAAAATGAACAACTGTGTGTGACGGGTGCTTCACCACAGGACTCAGAAGACCCTGAACAATGGTGGGGTAGGTGAAGTTAAGACAGAACCCAGAGAAGGCTGAGTACTGTTGGGCTATATATGTTCACACAAAGGAGCCAGATGAAGCTGAGAAAAGATTGGCTAGGGGAACTTAGCATGTGGCTCAGAGAAGACAGCAGTGCTGGGTGAGGACACTCACCCAGAGGTCCCAGAGTATACTGAATATTGCTAGATGAAGTGCAGTCACCAGAAGACACAGAGGGAACAGGGTACTGGATGGTAAGGACACTCCATAACCATATTCAGGGAAAACTGAGCACCTGTGTGTGAGGGACACTCACCACAGACTCAGAGGACTCTCAGCAATGGTGTGTGGAGGGAGATTAAGATCAGGACATAGAGAAGACTGAGCACTGTCAGGTGAGAGGTGCTCACCCACAAGACCCAGAAGAGTCTGAGCAAGAATTGCCTTGGGGAAGATAGAACAAGACAGAGAGAAGACTGAGCAGTATTAGGTTAAGGCATGCACTCAAAGGACCCAGAGCAGAATGATCAAGGAATGCTTAGGGAACTCAGAAAAAAGAAACAGATAAGACTGAGCACTATTAGGTGAGGGATGCTAACCCACAGGACCAAAATCAGACAGAGTAAGGACAGTTAGGTGAACTTAGCAGCTTAAACAATGAAGGCTGAACTATGTTAGGAGAGGGGAAATCAACTGGAGGACCAAGTGGAATCAAAGCACTAGTGGGTGTGGGGTGTTCACCCACAGAACTCAGAGTACCCTTAGAAATGTTGGGTGAGGGGAATTTAGGCAGGACCCAGAGAAAACTGAGCACTGGTGGGAGTGGGGGATTCACCCATAGGACACAGAAGACCTGAGCAATGGTGGAGGAGCGCAGACTTATGGCAGGACTCAGAGAAGCTGGAGCAAAGTTAGGCGAAGTTTGCTTTACCACAGGATCCAGAGGAGACAGACTTCTGTTGGAAAACCAGTGCTCATCAAGATTACTCACAGCCTTTGGAACCTTATAAAGAGAGTCCCTCGGGCCATGGTCTCAGTTACTTCAGGGAAGGTATGACAGTGGTACATTTTCAAAGGTCTGGGGAATTCCTCCATGATGATGGGAAATTGTCCTTGGCCACATTTCATATTATCCCTTAAGGTGTACATTGTACCTGACTCAGAGGTCCTAGGAGGTTTCCACTCTTGTCAAAAGACTAGCCAGCGACGTATCAGAGAAGATCCTAAAAATATTTAAATATATGCTTTCCACCCACTGTTCAGAAAGATGTCAGAAATCCTAGGCATGCTACATCACCCATAAGAGCTCAGCCACTTGAGGAATCATGTGGAAATGGTGGATGATGAGTGGTGGATTGAGGTCCTCAGTAATGTGGGAATTGACATCCATTAAAATTGGCATGTGTTTTCAGGCCTTTGAGAGGAGCCTGTATGCATGGCAGCATGAAAGGTCTATTGAGATTGTTGGTAAGAGGAAGTTTCCACATCTCTCTAAGTATCCACAGTAGTCTTGGCCTTGACACACAGATAAGGCCCAAGACGATGCACTAACATTAGCCAGAAAGGCACTCACCCAGAGATTTCACTAAGAGAATCAAGTTGCAGAGGAATCAGTGGAGAGTGGGCAGTGGTGGTGGAAGTGTGCCCTCTCACAATACCCAGAGGGGACTGAGCACTGGTGGGAGAGGGCTGCTCACCCACAGGACACAGGACCCTGAACAATGGTGTGGAAGGGGAGATTAAGTACGAGACCCAGACAAGTCTGAGCAAAGTTGGGAGAGGGGTGCTCACCTACAGGACTCAGAAAACCATGAGTAATGGTGGGGCAGGTGAGGTAAGAGAACCCAGAAAAGTCTAAGCAATGTTAGGTTACCTATGATCACACACAGCAGCCAGAGGAGGCTGAGGTAAGATCGGCTATGGGAACTTACATATTGCTCAGAGAATACTGAGCAATTCTGTGTGAGAGGTACTCACCCAGAAGTCCCAGAGTATACTGGGCACTGCTGGATGAGGGGTGCTCACCCAGAGGACACAGAGGAGATAGGGTACTCAAGAGTAAGGGACACTCCAAAACATTATTCAGGGAAAAATAAGCAACTGTGTATGACTGGCATCACCACAGGACTCAGATGATGCTGAGAAATTGTGTGTGAAGGGAGATTAAGGACAAGACCCAGAGAAGGCTGAGAACTACAGGTGAGGGGTGCTCACCGATAGGACACAGAGGAGTCTGAGCAAGGATTACCTTGGGGAGCCTGAAACAGGACAGAGAGAAGACTGATCACTTTATGGTGAGGGGTGCTCACCAAAAGGACCCAGAGGGGAATGAGCAAGGAATGGTTAGGGAAAGCAGATAAAAGAAACAGGGAAGACTGAGCACTGTTATGGGAGTGGTGCTCACCTCCCACAGTACCCAAAGGAGACTGAGTAATGACAGGTTAGGCAACTTAATAGCTTAAACAAAGAAGGCTGAGTCATGTTAGGAGAGGGACTGTCACCAAGAGGATCCAGTGGAATCAGAGCACTGAGGGTGTGAAACACTCACCCACAGGACTGAGTACCCTGAGCAAAGGTGGATGAAGGGAGGCTTAGGGCAGGATTCAGAGAATACTGAGCACTGGTGGAAGAGTGGCACTCACCCAGAGGACTCAGAAGTTCTGAGCAATGATGGAAGAAGAGGTTTAAGGAAGAACCCAGAAAAGACAGAGCAAAGACAGATGAGGGGTGCTTGACTACAGGGTCCAGAGGAGACAGAGGTCTTTTGAGAGAGGGGTTCTCACCTTCAGGTCTCAGAGTTTTTGGAAGCTTTTGAAAAGTATCCCTTGGTCCAACGTATCAGCGTTCTCATGTATGGTGGGAATGGTCCTGTTTCAAAAGTCTGAAGACATCCTCCATAATGATGGGAAGTGGTCTGTGGCCACATTTCACACCGTCCCTTGAAGGTGTGCATTTTTCCTGACTCAAAGTTCCTAGGAGGTTTCCTGTCATGTCAAAAGAGAGCAGCCAGTGGCATATCTGAGAAGTTCCTGAAAATACTAAAATACATGCTTTCCATCCACTGCTCAGAGGGATGTTAGAAATCCTGGAAAAGTTACATCACTCATAAGAGCTCAGCCCCTTGAGCAAAGGTGTGGAGTTGGTGGACTATGAGTGGTGGAGCAAGGTCCTCAGTGCTGTTGGAATTGACATCCATAAAAATTTTCTTGTGTTTTCAAGCTTTGGCCAGGATCCTGTCTGCCTGGAGGCATCAAAAGCCTATTGAGGTTGTTGGTAAGAGGAAGTATCCACATCCCTCCAAGATTCCACAGTTACGTTGGCTATGCAGGTAAGCACAGAGATGGAATACTGACTTTAGAAGGAAAGGGAAACTCCCAGAAAGATCACTAAAGGAACCAGACTCTGTAGGGCTCATCGGAGAGGGAGCACTGGTAGGTGAAGTGTGTCACCCCACAATACGCAAAGGAGACTGAGCACTGGTGGGAATGGGGTGCTCACCTACAGGACAGAGATGACACTGAGAAATATGTGTGAAGGGAGATTAAAGACAGGACCCAGAGAAGACTGAGCATGGCCAGGAGAGGGGTGCTCACCCACAGGACCCAGAGGAGTCTAAGCAAGGATTGCATTGGGGAACCTGGAACAAGACAGAAGAATGTACACTCTTAGGTGATGGGTGCTCACCCAAAGGACCCAGAGAAAACTGAGTAAGAACAAATGATGTGAACTTGGTGGCTAAAATAAAGAAGGCTGAGCAATGTTAGGAGAGGAACTATCACCAAGAGAACCCAGTGGAGTCTGAGTACTAGTGGGGGAGGGGCACTCAACCCCAGTACTCAGAATATCCTGAGCAATGATGGGTAAGGAGAGATTTAGGGCAGGACCCAGAGAAGACAGAGCACTGGTGGGAGAGGTGTGCTCACCCATAGGACTTAGAAGACTTAGAAGACTTAGTACACTGATGACCCTGAGCAATGGTGGTGGATGGGAGATTCAGTGCAGGACACACAGAAGTCTGAGAAAAGTGAGATGAGGTGCACTTGACCACAGGAGCCAGAGGAGACTGACATCTGTTGGAAGAGGGTTGCCCATCAAGATGACTAACAGCCCTTGGACCTTTTTCAAGAGAAAAGTTCTCAGTTACTTCAGGGGTGGTGGGAGAGTGGTGCTTTTTCAAAGGTCTGAAGAACTCATCCATGATGACGGGAAATTGTCCATGGCCACATTTCACACCGTCCCTTGAAGGTGTGCATTGTGCCTGACTCAGAGGTCTTAGGAAGATTCCTCTCTTGTCAAAAGAGCAGCCAGATGCATACCAGAGAAGATCCTGAAAATACTTAAATATATGGTTTCCATCCGCTGTTCTGAAAGATGTGAGATATCCTGGGCATGCTACATCACCCGTAAGAGCTCAGCCACTTGAGGAATGGTGTGAAAATGGTGGAAGATGCCCAGTGGAATGATGTCCTCTGTGCTGTGTGAACTGACATCCATTGAAATTGTCTTAGCTTTTCAGGCTTTGGAGAGGAGCCTCTCGGCATGGCAGCACAAAAAGGCCTATTAAGTTTGTTGGAAAGGAAGTTTCCACATCTCTGCAATTTTCCAGTCATGTTGGCCTGGACACATAGATACGGCCAGAAATGTTGTACTGACATTGATGGGAAAGGGGCTCATGCAGAGTTCACTGTGGGAAACAGGTTACCTAGGGCTCATTGGAGAGTGAACACTGGTAGTTGAAGGTAGTCCACCCAGAAACCCAGAGGGGACCAAGCACTGGGGGGAGAGGGGAGCTCACCCACAGGACTTAGAAGACCCTGAGCAATAGTGGAGGAGGGGAGATTCAGGGCGGGACCCAGAGAAGACTGAGCACTAGTGGGAGAGGTGTGCTCTCGCAGGGGACTCTGACCACCCTGACAATGGTGGTTAGAAGTACTTTAGGGCAGACGTAAGCGTAACACTCACTGTTCTCTTGTTTTTGTGGGAGATTGGGTAACAGAGCCTCAGATTCTCATCTGGTCCCCGCTGGAGCCAGGGGCCTCACTGCCCCACCTTGTTCACAAGGACCCCAGGCCTGGTCTCTAACCCTTGTTTTTTCACACTTAGCCCTGGGACCCCTGGTCTCCTCCTTCTCCCCTCCCCATCTCCAGCACTTACCTGGTAGGTGCGCACCACTTGGTGCCTGGCCCTGCTGAAACCCCACCCAGACATGCTGTACCAGGTTTTTTGATCCTGACAATAGGAATCCCACAGGCTGTTAGGAAGTCCTCATTGACAGTTGGGAAGCAAGCCCACCATAGGATCTGAACATGTCCTTGTCCCTAGGGCTCCTCAGCCAAGGTCACCAGTGACAGGCAAAGCCTGGCCCTCTGCCACAGACCTGTCCAGGGTCCCCACTGCTACAGACTGGGGCATGTTGCTGTTATCACCCTCCCTCCCACACAGACTTCCCCAGGAGCTATCATTTTAGAGGAGGGTGAAATGCCTGGGCCCCTGGGTATGGGAAGGGACCCCATGTGGTTACAGGACAGCAGAAGTGATGGGGGTGCCTGGTACAGAGGGACCCAGCTGCTCTATTCTCCTCACTTCCAGTTTATCCTCCCTCAGAGTAGATGGGGTTTACCAAGAACTGCAGGGAGCCTGGTGACGATTAGGGGGGCAGTGTTCCCAAACCCCAGGTCCTCAAGCACCAAGCTCATGGTGTGCTGAGGTCCAAGGGGAAGCCTCAGTCTGGACCCTGCCCTGAGTCCCTCTCCCCTTGTATTCTTCTCTCTTGTCAGGGTGGGGAGTGCCCTGGGGCTGGAAACTGGGTGATCTTCTGCTGAGCTACCCCAGCCTTCTTTGTTTTATATTGAGACAGCGTCTCTCTAAGAAGCTAAGAGTGGCTTCAAACTTGATCCCCCAGTCTCAGGCTACTGAGGGGCTCCATCACACGTGGGGCCCCCTGCCAGCCTCAGGCCCTTTTTGTTAAACAGGAGACCCTCCTTCACAAGGGCCTGGTGTTGGGGAGTCATGAGAGTCAGACCCACACTGAAGCCAGTCAGGAAGCACCATGGTGGGTCTCAGGTCAAACACACTGAAGTCCACTTGTGTGTTGAGGCTGAAACTGGGTCAGCAACACCTTGAGAAGGGCCAAGCCCAGAGCTCTGAGGAGCTGCCCACACCTAGCAGGGCTCCAGGGCCTCAAATGGCTGCCACCCCACTTTCCTGCCCCCACCACAGGGAGCTCCAGACTGGGGTGGCCTGGTCACCCTGGTCAAACAAAACTCCCCACAGTGATCTTGGGACACAAAAAGGAGGAAGGCCCAGCACGTGCAGTGAGTCCCCTGAGGTGGGCTCGCTCAGTGTATCACACTGGCGGGCCCCCTCTGCAGCTAGGAGCATGCCGATAGGTCAGAAGTGCTTTCCTGGATGGATTCTGCATCACCAGGTGTCCCTCTGTCCTAATATGCACACCAACTAGGCTCCTGGCATCAGGTGCCCCAGCTGCAGGCTCCCAGCAGAACTGCAAAGCTACTCCCCAGAACTGTACCCAGCTTTGCCAGCTTGAGGGATATCCTGTTTTCCTTGGAAACCCTGACAGGGCTGTTTCCTCCCACAGCATCCAGGAGCCCACCCAGGACCCTCCATGGGACTTTTCATGTTAGATCCTCCAGATGGGGCAGTTGTGGGGAGGCCCCTCAGCAAAGGCAGGTGCTGGCAGGCAGGGGACATGTCTGTGACCTGATTCCTTCCCCCTCCACAGTGAGGCCCTAGTGAGGCCTACCTTCCACAGTCCAGAACTTAAACTCACAGCCTCCCTTGCCCACAGGACCCTTGCAACATCTCCCAAGAGAGACAGAGAGGGCTTCCTGCATTGTTCCTCTGCAGAACTCTCCACCAAAGCTCTGCAGGGCAGAGCCCAGGGTTCTGCTGGCAGACTCAGCTGCCAGGGGTCTGCTCTGCTCAGAGCTCGCCTGCTTTAGACCCTGGCAGGTCACAGGGAAGCCTGGGCCCCTTGAGGCCTTGCCACAGACTGCTGGTTTTCAGGTCACAACTGACAAGGACTCTGTACTTGACCACATTTAGTCCAGGCTCCTTTAAAATGGAATTTTCAAGCAGCCTCAATAGCTTTCCCAGCCCTACCATTGTCCCCTGACCTGCTCCTTCTTGTCTCTGCCAGGGCTTCTCACAGGCAGTGCCAAGTATGGGAGCCCTGGCTCTGAGGCCAGCAGGGTGCCCCAGAGCTCAGGGGACTGCTCCCCCAGCTATGCTCTGTTCCACCCGACAACAGCCTCCACCTTCAATGCCCCTCTTATGAGGTTGGGGCAGATTTGCCGTCCTCCCAGGAAGAGCAAACTGCATTTCAATTTGCTTTCCCTTTTCATATTCTTTTCCTCTCATTTCTGATTCAGGCCAGCCACGGAGTTCAGACAGTGGGGACTCTAGGTTCAGGCTGTGGCCTGGGCCCAGGACAGAATTTGGCCAGGCTGGTGGGACTGGAGTCCTCTGCTGGAGTCACTGGATACAGCTCCCAGGGCCTGTCCAGGGCTGATGGCCCAAGATGAGGGACAGGTAAAGATGGTCCCTGCAGCTACAAAGCTGTCTCGTGTCCTGACTTTCTGACCCTCAGAGCCAGTGTTGATTCCATCACCATTCCTGATAAGATGGAAAGATGACTTATGACTCGGGTCCCAAAATCCGACCCTAGAAAATACTTCCCAGTGGGCACATGGGGCCCACGTCTTCCCTGTTACTTGCCCGTGGGTCTCTCCTTGAGTCCATTTGGGGCCTCTCTTTCCAGGCCACAGGGGGTCAATATGAACCGCTTTTCTGAAAGGGCGATTTGGGTGTTTGTGACTGGCACCACTGCAGGAGGAGAGGAGAGAGGTGGGGCACCTGGGTGAGTTAACAGGAAGGGTTTGCAGACTGAGCACAAGAAGCCTGGAGGGAAAATGTCCAAGACCTCATATGGGGTTTGGGAGCTGCCAGTCCACTAGAGAGCATCAACCCCAGGTCCTGAGGGGAAAGCAGATGCTGCCCCACCCTGAACCCCATGACCCCTGTATCCAGCAGGCTGACACAACATGCCTGCACTTCATCTTCACCATCTACACTTTTCCTTTCATGAAGAGTTCACACCCCCAAAGGGCACCTCATGGAAGGCCAAACCCCACTCTGTGCCTTGCCTTTCTGAATAAATCTCTGCCTGTGTCTGTGCTGACAGACCCCGAAACCTCAGCAGCACGTCAAGAATCTGCAGGGCTGGGTTGAAGTCCCCTCTCCCTCCCTGGAACCTCCTGGGACCCCATCTGCTCGTGACAGGCTTCCATTTCAGAAGCGCATGGCCTGCTCCTGGGGGTGCCTAGAGTGTTGTGGTCCTGACCCTGAGCCACCTACACCCCTGGTGTTCTTCCTGAGACATGTGCCAGGCTAGGAAGGAACCCACTCAGCAGCACGCTCACTGCCCCAAGCTCTCCGAGACCTGGGACCTTGGCTCCCTCAACAGACCAGCCCCTGCCAGGAACCTCAGCTGCCTAGAACCCACCTGAGTTGACTGCATGAACCTTCAGAACAACTTCAGCCAAGATGTTCATGGCTGCCTCTGTTTGTCTTTTTGTGCTTTTGGGTTTGGGGTTTTGACTGGTGCATTCACTTTTTGGTTTTTCACACTTAAATGATACATCTATTTTGTCTGAAGGGAGGCTGCTGACTCTCAGGCCCTCTGCTCCCTTACTGGAAGCTCTGGTTATTCAAGTTTCTTAGGGGACTGTTCCCTGGTCAGCAAGTTAACTCTCCTGCACCCTTGAATGGGAATCTGATTTCCTAAATAAGCTGCCTCTCTAAAAAGAGAGAGAGAGAGAGAAAGAGAGAGAGAGAGGAAAAGAAAAGCAAGCAAGCAAGAAAATCCACTTCAGACTGGATGCTGAAGCCTCTATGGAGATCCTAAAGTTGGGACTTGTGACCAAGTGGCCTCAGCTTGTTCACCTGGTCACAGCATGACTGGGACCTGACTGTCCCTTCACAGACTTGGCACATGTGTTGTCATGTTGCTGTGTCCCATGGCTCAGATTCTAACCTAGAAGGATCTCGGATGAATGGGTTGGTTTAGACTCGTTAGAGGAAGTGAGTGAGTCCTCAGTCCTCAGAATGGTGACACAAGAAAGTGAGTGAGTCCTCAGTCCTCAGAATCGTGACACAAGAAAGTGAGTGTGTCCTCAGAATGGTGACACAAGAAAGTGAGTGAGTCCTCAGTCCTCAGAATGGTGACACATGTTTATTTTGTTATTTTCGTTGGCTTGGGGCTGGGTTCTCTGCCAGTCAGGAGCCTGTATGAGTCACCACCATCCACAGCCCCTGCAGCCATTAGGGGGCTCTGGCTCCCTGTTGGTGTCCCTGCTGTTATTGGCATGGTGAGTGAGCCAGCGGTCCAGAGGGCCTGCTGGGGGCAAGGGGCCTCATCAAGGGACTGTGTGTACAGTTCAGTGGGGGTCACTCTTCCAGGACCACTGAGGGTGCGCAGAGGCCGTGGTCTGGCTGTGAGTCTGTCTGAGGGTCCTATGTAACCCTACTTGCTTGCACCCTGCCCGGCAGTCCTGGACCTGCAGTGCTACCCCTGCTCTTGCATCCAGAAATGCAACATCCTCACCAAATGCTCCCACAGTCTTGGATCTCCCTACTGAAGGGGCATATGGAGTGCTCTGGCACACTCATGTGAAGGGTCTCAGGCCACCTGCCATTCAGCTGCCTAATCAGGAATGTGGGTAGACTTGAGTTGAAATGAACTCTATTCTTTCTCCCTGGATTCCAAAGTCTGTCACACCTGGACCTGTGCACAACCAGATACCAGTCCTGCCTGGTCCACACCCATTTCCATTCTGTAGGTCAGGAGATGGCCTGGCTTGCTTCTGGGCCCTGCAATGAGTCACAATTGCCTGGGAGGACTCCCAGCACCTTGGTGTTGGGGAAGTGTGGGTGGGTCTGTCGATATCTGTTGTTGTGACTGTGTAGATGTGTGCACATGTGGAGTGGGTATGTCTGTAGGGTGCCTGAAGAATGACTGTGCAAGTAGAGAGTGCATTTGGGAGTGAGTGTGCATGTGGAGAGTGCATTAGGAGTGTGCAAGTGTTCATGAGGAGGGAGTGTGTATGCAGAGAATGCATGAGAAGATGAGGGTCCATGTGGAGTGTGTATGTGGAGTGAGCGTGCATGACAAGTTAGTGTTCGTGTAGAGTGTTCATGAGAAATGAATGTGCATGTGGAGCGTGCATGAGGGGTGAGTGTGTGTTTGGTGTGTGCATGAAGAGCGAGTGTCCATGTGGAGTGTGCATGTGGAGTGAGTGTGCACATGGACTGTGCATGAGGAGTTAGTGTCCATGTAGAGTGCTCATAAGGAATGAGTGTGCATGTGGGGTGTGCATGAGTAGTGAGTGTGCATATGGAGTGTGGATGAGTGAGTGTGCAGGTGGGGTGTGCATGAGTTAGTGTGCATGACATTTGACTATCCATGTGGAGTGTTCATGAGGAGTGAGTGTCCATGTGGAGTTTGCAGGGGGGATGAGAATATATGTGAAGTGTTCAAGAGGAGTGTGTGGGCATGTAAAAGGAGTGTGCATGTACAATGTGCATGAGGAGTGAGTGTGTGGGTGTGCATGAGCAGTGAGCAAGCATGTGGGTGTCCATGTGGGAGGAAGAATTCTGGGTGCCTGGAAACTGGTGGTGCAGTGTGCATCCCTGGCCACCCTCCACTCTGGTTTGTCCCAGAACTTCTCTTTTGGGCTTTGGGTCTCTGAGCCTCACCCAACCCCAGTTCCTTACTGCCTCCCCTCCCACCCTGGGCCTGGAGGCCAGAATTGGATGGGAAAGAAAAGGCAGGGGTCCAGCCAGTTTCTGGCCAAAGGCCCAGGGTGGGTGGGGGCAGGGAGGGGAGACTGGCACCACCTAGACCATTTCTGAGGTGCCAAGTCAGGCAAGGTGGGTGGGTAGCACTGCCCCCAGCTCCACCAGGTCAGAAGACTGGAAACACCCTCCCTCCCTCCCTTTCCACGGGAGCCTCTGGCCCAGGTTCAGAGACAGTATTCTCGGGAAGAGTCGAGGTGATCTAGGTGGGGAGAGGGAAGAGGTTTCTTGAAAGAATATCTAGTTCAGTCCAGGTCAGCAGGGAGCCTTGGCGTCCTACAGATTCTCTAGGCTGCCCCTTCCTTCCCTTTCCTTCCCTCCCACAGGGAGTCACAGCCCCAGAACCTTGGGGCCTCCAGGAGGATGTGGATGGGGCCTGAGGAGGAGGCCCAAGACATGGGAGGGCTCCAATGGCAGGGATCCAGGCACAGCTGAAGAGGGGCACAGGAAGAGAGAAAGCATGCCTGGTCTGTGGTGAGGGGGTGCACGGTCTAGGCAGGTGTGGAGGCTCTAAAGGAGGCTGGGAGGTAGGGACCTGGAGGAGGTGTCCAGGCAGCAGGAGGGTCTAAAGGAGTCTGGGTGGTGGGGAGGCAGCTGGCCCACCTCGAAGCCCTGCTCAAGGCTGGAGGCAAACAGCTCTGCTGGGAAAGAGTTAAAGCAGAATCTCCTGCCAGCCCAGAAACACCTTCCACAAAAGAAGGGAAAGAAGAGAGCGTTAGCCTTGAATGAGTGTTAAATCAGAATAAGACAGCCTCACAGCCATCTGCTGGAAGACCACTGGGAGTCTGGCTCCCTGCCGTGTGCCCAGCACCCCACAGAGCCCACACACTCTGCTGAGGTTCCTGGGTCAAGCCCTGCAGCAGGAGGCCTCCAAGGCCTCTCTGTCCTGCCCCTGGATTCTCCTGGGGCTGAAGGTCCTTCATGGACTAGATAGGGCTCAGCCTGTTGCAGGTTAAAGCATGAGAGTCAGCTTTCTTTTGCTGTGACGCAACCCCTGAGATGAACAGTTCGCTAGCAGGAAAGGTTTCAGAGGTTTCACTCAATGGTGACCTGACCCTGCTGCTCTGCCCTGTGTGGCACAGAACATCCTGGTGGGAGTTTGTGGCAGAGGAGGCCTGAGGCCCTTATGGCAGCCGGGATGCAAAGAGACAGAAAGGGCCAGGTCCCCAAGCCCTGGCCTCCTCCCAGCAGGCCCTGCCTACTGAGGGTTCCCCCTTTCCCAACAGCATCACCACTTGGGGACCAGCTTCAACAAATGGCCTCTGGGTAGACACTCCTCTGGACCTCAGCAGGGTACAGGTTGCCTCCTGAAGCAGGGTGTGCATCCGTAGAGGCTCAGGTGTGGTCAGTGAAGGGACAATGGGTTAACAAGGCAGCAGCCACCTCTCCATTGCCATTTTGCTGCCGCCAATATTCTGCACCCCACACACCATTTTACAACCCAGACCTTTATCCCACTGAGTTTCTCATCAGGCATTGGTCAGATTACTATAAGCCCAGGAGATTCCACTACTTGAGAATAGCTCCCCTGCCATTCTCTCTCTCTCTCTCTCTGTGTCTCTCTCTCAGTGTCTCTCTCACTCTCTGTCTTTCTCCCTTGTGTGCATTTCTCTCTCTCTCTCTCTCTCTCTCTCTCTCTCTCTCTC
>JAJEJO010001429.1:187424-204825 GCA_020662805.1 Glaucomys volans
CCTCTCCTCTCCTCTCCTCTCCTCTCCTCTCCTCTTCTCTTCTCTTCTCTTCTCTTCTCTTCTCTTCTCTTCTCTTCTCTTCTCTTCTCTCTCTCCCATCAGGGCAGACACTCTGATGTGAGTCCCCATGTCTCAAGTGGTTTACTGGGTGCTATCAGTCAACGGGTGTGCTGGCGGGCACTGGTCTCTGACTGGATCACAGGCTCAGACACCTGTATGCCCAGAGAGACTTCCCAGCACAACTCAGCTGATGCAGGCCTGGGAAAGGGGCACCCCTACTGAACCCCTCCACTGCCCTCTTACAGTCTGAATGTGTGCTAACCCTAATTCACGTTGATGCCTCATCCCCAATATGATGTTTTCAGGAGGGCCTTTGGGAGGTCCTAGATGAGGAGGATGGACCCTTCTTGAGTGCCTCATACTCGGACCCAGTGTGCTCCCTGCCCTGACCACTGGTGAGGCACAGAGGGGAGTCCAGACTCCCAATCTGTCATGATTGATCTTAGGCTCCAGCCTCCAGAACCCTAGGCATGAATTTCTGTTGTTTATGAGCTTCCTGGTTTGGGTTTGTCGTAGAAGCCTGAATGAACAAAGACATCTGGCACTGGGTGTGGACTGGCTGTACAAACACGTGAAATGTGGAGGTGGATTTGGAGCTGAGAGGAGGGGAATGACCCAAGGAGGTCTGAAGTGCATGCTGGAAGAAGCCCACATTGCTACACACAGACCTTTGCTAAGAAAAGTCAAGTGCAAAGGTTCAGGGACTCTAGAGACTGAGACAGGAGGATCACCAGTTCAAGGCCAACCCTTAGCAAGGCCCTGTCTCAAAATGAAAAATAAACGGGGTTGGGATGGGGTTTAGTTGTGGAGCTCCCTGGATCCAGGTGCCAAGAGAAACGAGGGCCAGGGACGGAAAAGAAGAGTCAGTGATACATATTAAAGTATCTCAAGGTGGACAACTCAGGGCACAACAGATACTAGGACCTGACACAGGTGTGTGGAGGAGAAAAGATGATACGCATCCCTTGATACTGCTGGAGGAGGGAATGCGTATCCTGGGAGAAGGTGGAGTCCACTTACGGAAGGAAAGTCACTGGCATGGTGTTGACATGATGTGTCCACAAAGCTCACCTGTGGGGCAGCGCAGGACCTTCAGAGGTGACGTGATGAGATCCGAGAGTCAGACCTAATCAGGGCAATGATCCATTTCATGGATTAATAAGTGAATGGACTGATAGGTAATCACAAGAGTGGCCCCCAGGTCCTGTAGAGATGTGGGCTGCCCCGCCCACCACAGGCCTGGAGGACAGGGAGCACAGGCAGGGACCACTGCCAATTCCCCTCGCCAGGTGGCTCTACTACCCTCTTCCTCATCTCTGTGCCCACCTGGCCACCCCACCTGGACTACCAGCTGTGAGGCACAGGAAGAGAACCACTGTGTGCCAGGCCACCACAGAGCCTCCTGAGCTGGGCCACAGGGGCAGAGCTGTCCCTGACTGCTCATACCAGGTGACAATGTTGTCCAGTTCCAGCCTGGGGTGGACCTGCTCACGACTCAGGCACAGAGGCAGTGCAGAACACCACAGGGCACGGCCCAGGCACAGAGCAATGGGGCCAGGGCTGCCCCCTGCCAGCCCTGAACAGGACACGGACACCCACCCAAGCTGGGGAGGGGGCCAGCCCTGAAGGCTTATGGGTGGAGCACCAAGCCAAAGCACTGGTGGTGTTGTTATTGTTGCTGGGGATTATACCCAAAGGCACTTTGCCACAGAGCTGTATTTCCAGCCCTTTTTATGTTTTTATTTCAAGATGGGGTCTCACTAACTTGCCAGGGCTCACCTCAAACATGCAATCCTCCTGCCTCAGCCTTCCAACTCACTGGAATTGCAGTTGTGTGCCACTCTGCCCAGCAGAAAGCATTATTCCTGACCTTCAGCTCCAATGCCCTAGTGACTTATGAGCTTGCACAAAAGGCCTTCCTGCTTCCCTGCTTCTCCCTCTGAATAGGAATGGTGGCCTGGGCCTCTCCCCATTGGCTTTGGAGCACAGACCTGGTGGACCCTCCATCACACAGGGAGACCAGGCTACTGAGCATGAATGGTGCCTGACCTCACCCTGTTGTGATAGACATGTTCACCTGACATTCTGGACTTAATTTTCAAGGTGGACGTTGTTGGCTCCTGGAAGGGAATGAATGCATTCGACATGTCTGAGAAGGATGTGTGTTTTGGGAGGAGCTGCATGGCATTAAAGCTGGTGATCCCCTCCATATGTTTAATGTCCAACTCTGACATTGCAGGGGATTAGGCCGGGGGGCAGAGCCCCTCTGGAGGCACTGGTGCTCTCATGAGACAGGTCCAAGGAGCACAGGCTCTGCCGTGTGAAACACAGTCACAGGGGGTGCCCAGGACCCAGAAAGGGGCCCTCTCCAGACCCCCAGGCTTCCAGTGCCATGATCTTGGACTATGAGCCTGCAGAGCTGAGCAGGAATGTCCCTGCCTGTTGGTCAGTCTTGTATGTCTGCATGGAAATGCCCAAGGCAGGTGACTCTTGGAGAGGAGCTGACTCCCCTCAGGTTTGGTGTGTCTAAGCCATGGAAACTGCCTCAGGCCAGTTCTTTTGAGGGCCTCATGATCTGCCCATGGACACCACACCAGCAGGGTGTGTGGAGCAAGCATCCCATCTCCAGGAAGGGCAGGAAGGCTCTGGCCTCTATAACAACCCTCGCTGAGAACCACCCGGAGTAACAGAGCACCCCTTTACTGGGGTCAGTGCACTGACCCAAGGACTGCCCACCAGGCCAAACTCCAATGATGCCCCACCTCCACACGGTGCCACACTGCACAGCAAGACTTCACTCATAGTGGACACTGCCGAGCATGCCAACCACACAGCAAACCACCGCCACTGCCTGTGAGCCCCAGCAGCCACCAAGGACAACACACCCTCCTTTCCTTCCTTCCTTTCCTGGGGCCGAGCACCAGGAGCAGTGGGGGCTTGCCTCTCTGCTGGACAGAGCATGTGCCAAATGATCAGTCCTGAATACACACCTCCTGCTCTATGCTGGACACAGAATAGAAATGCCAGCAGCTCTGTTTGCTTCATACAAATCTTGTGGTTCCACCTGGAGCCAGTTTAGGGCAGCCTGCTTTCAGCCTATTCTTCTAAGTCTCCTGAGTCCTGAGGTTACCCACACCTCATCCCTCTCCAGTGTTCTCCCTCTAGGCTGAGGGACATCTCTGCTCTTCTGTGCCTGTCCATCTGGCTCCTGGGACTGCTTCCTGACCAGCATCCTGGTCTTGAGCCATGAAAGACTCCTTGGTCATCCTGGGATTCTGCTTGCCCCAATCCCATTCTTCCCTGTCCCCCTGGTGCCCAGGGGCATCCCTAGCAGGAGACCACACTCTGGAGTCACTTGGATGTCTGTCCCTTCTGCAGCAGCCAAGGACTGGAAACTGTCCCTCCGTTTGCATTCAGGGGCTGCTGCCTTCAGCCCAGAGCCTGAAACAGGGCTCCAGGCAGCATCTGCCCTCCAGCCAGGGAACCCTTTGCATTGCCAGGCTCTGGTGAGGCTTCTCAAGCAGGCCTTTGTTCCCCAGGCCTGCCCAAGGTCTGGGCTCCCAGCCTCAACTGTCACAGGTCCCTGAGGCCCTCCTGGGTTCCCTGGAGTCCTGCACCAACCCATGGGCTCAGCATCCTCTTTGGCAGCACTGCCACCAGTTCAGCTCCAGAAGGTTCTTCCCTAGATGTTTTTTACTTTATTTAATTAATTGATTCTTACTGAAAATTGAACTCAGGGGTTTTCATCGCTGTGTGACAGTCCTATTTTTATTTATTTATTTATTTATTTTGAGACAAGCTCTGGAAGTTGCAGAGGCAACACTCAAATTTGCATTCTCCTGCCTCTGCCTCCCTGGGCTCAGGGACTACAGGCCTGTGTCACCTGGCAGTGAGGGCTTTTTAAAGAATTCTCAGCCACTCATCCTGACATAGAAGTCACACCTTGGCAAACATGAAGGTCTCTTCAAATCCCCTTATTTACAATTTCAAATTATATTAAATAAACTCGAGTAAAGATAAAGCCACTACTTGCCTTGGTGATGCTGCCCTGGCCCAGGAGGTTTCCTTCCTAAACCATCATGGGTGCTCTCAAGCAGCGGGAGTGAGCCAACTGCTCCCCTAGGGAGGCTGCGGAGGCTCTCTGTGCACCCACCAGGCTTCACCACTATGCTGGGGCAAGAGGCCTGGAGCAGGCAGCAAGGGATGAAGACTGGGGCAGTCACCTCCCAGAGCATCTGACCCAGCAGGGCTTGAACTTGAGCCAACCTGCTGCTGAGGCTCCTCCTCCTGGCAATGCCGGTCATCCCAGCACCAGGGAAGCTCAGGCAGGAAGATCCCAAATTCAGGCCAGCCTTACATTCTAGGTGAAATACTAGTCATGTTTGTGCATTTCAACCAGTGTCTATCTTTTAGGATACAAATGGATAATGAATAAAAGTCTAATTGAAACAAAATTGATCATGGAGTGTAACTCTTTAATCTGAGTAATGAATATATGGGAGTTCAGTATATTATTTGCCAGATTTTGTGTATCTTTAAAGTTTTGATAATTTAAAATTTGATCACGACTTTTGCTTCTTTTTTGAGGACTTTTTTAAAAGATCAGGTTTTTCTAACCCTGATAATATGCAACATATTCCTTTTCAGTTTCCATTTTAAAATAGAAAATAACAGTAGGAAATTCAAGTCTAGAGCTTCCACAATCTTTTTTTTTTTAATCAGGGGGAATTGAACCCAGGTCTCAATCATGCTAGGCAAGTACTATGCCACTGGGTTGCTCCGCAGAATGTTTTATTCTGAGACCGGGTGTCACTACATTGCCCAGCCTGGCCTCAGATTTGTGATGTTCCTGCCACCACCTTGTGAGTGACTGGGATCCCAGGTGTGTGCTACCATGCCTGGCCCACCACGTTCCCCACCCCATTCATGTACTGTATCAATTATTTTATACATAAGCAACAACACTGTACCACCAGTAAACGTTATGATGACCTTATAGACACACACCTGGAGAAACTGCCTGGTCAAAGAGAGACCAAGGGGAGGTGGGATGTGAATGAGCAAAAGAAATCTTCATATGCCCCCAGCAGAGTGGGAGAAGCCTCAGACTAATGTTCAGTCAAGTGGGGTTTGCCCACACCAGTGGATGGGTGGTCTGCAAATGCTCAGCACCCCAGTAGCTGGTAGGGAGAAGGCAGCACAGCACAGGTGAGCATAAACCCACCATAGGTCAAAACTCAGCTCAGCCACGGCTGGATGTGCTCTTGATCAGTGTCAGAGTTCACACACTCAATGCCCCATCTAATGGGCACTCTTGAGTTTCAAATAGCACATCTGGAGTGTGAGGAAAATGTTCTCTGACTAGGTCTTTCTGTGTAGTCCCTGTATGTCTTCAAGGGAACCTGGAACCTTTGGCCCACCCCTGGGAATATGCCCTCAGAGTGGTCTGAGGATCATGGTTGATGGTCGTGTCTTATACAAGAGGTGAATGGACCAGCTCATTGCAGCCTGTCGGGACTGCTGTGCACATACCTCAGCATGCTTGATGTGCATCTGGTTTCATCATTGAGCCTAAGTGTCAGTGTCCATGAGTGTCATGTAGCCTGAGGCCTCTGTGTGACTGCCTCTCAGTGAGAGCCTCAGACCCAGGTACTTGGTCCTTTTTTCTGGGCAGACATTCTGCACATGAGCACAGAGCTTCCTGCTGGAGAGGAGCATGTCCTGGGTGTCTCATATGGGGAAATTATCAGCAGTCTGTGCCCGACTTCTCTGGATTCCTCCTGAGATGTATCTTTTCCTGATTCTCTTGGTCTGTATCATTCTCTTCTAGTAAAACTGATCCGTAAGTATAAAAAAACAGATATTCTTGAGAAGATGATGCAGGAAGCACCTGCTGAGAAGTGGGAGGGCAATGTTGTGGACCTTGCCACAGTGATGTGACTAGAGCTCAGTTAGTCACACTGGAAGTTTCCAGAAAGGGCGAGGCTGATATCAACTCAGAGAGGGAGAGACATGTGCAGTTGGTGCCTGGCATGGAGAACAGTGAGCTCAGTTACATGAAGCCATCGGCACCAGGGCCGGGAGCACCAATGGTCCAGTCGAGGTGCTGGCCCGTGTCCAGGGCAGAAGAGGATGCCCTGTGACCAGCACCGGGGGAGGGCAGGAAGGGTGTGCCCCACTAAGCCCAGCTCCCAAGGCTATGGTGGCCACTGCCCTCACCCATCCTGGCCCTTCCCCTGACTGCCCTGGTGAGGGTCAAGTCTGTGGCCAGACCCCTCCTCTAAGTGCCCGTTACCTGGCCCTCATGAGCTCTGACCTGGAACTCAGAGTCCAGGTACAGCAAGGAGAAAGGAAGCCTACTAAAAGGCTCCAGTCTCCTCTGCTTCCTCCTTCTGCTGGAGGCACAGGCATGCACAATGGTAGAGTTGTTCTCACACACTTGCACGTGCACACAGTGCAGTCGGGTCCTGTGGCCAGCATCACTCCCTAGCATCTCTCCCCACTCCTGATCTCCTTGGATTTCATGATGCCCCAACTTTCTTCTGCTGTTTCTCCTCCTGCTTTGGCATGTGGGAGAAAAAATGTATCTTAGCTTTCTGAGTTAGACTTATTTCACTTAACATAATGTTCTCCTGTTCTAGCCATTTCCTGCAAAACAAGTGACTTCATTTCTTTCATGGCTGAATAAATCTCCATTGGGTCTATACAGGACATTTTCTCTGTCTTCATCCATCGGTTGACAGACACCTAGGTTGCTTCCAAGGTGTGGCTAATGTGAGCTGTGCTCGGGGAGGCTTTCTGCTCCCACCACCCATGCACACACAGGACTCACTCATGTGACAGACACTGCTCACACATGAAGTGCCCCGCTGGTTGGTCCTCATGACCAGAGAATCCCACAGCTCTTGGGGAGCAGAGGAGTATGTATTGGCTTAGCAATGAGCTGGGCACTGATTTCTCCTTGGGCAGATAAGATTGGAAAGTTGCTTTAACCCAAGAAGTTTGCACCTCTCTGAACATAATAAAAACTCAAATGACATTTTGAATTTATCACAAGGATTATATTTCTTGCTCAATTTAAATTTTTATAGATGTCCCACCTCTGGGATGATGGGACAAATGGAATTTTGAGGCCTGTCCTTGGGTGAAGGTCAACTGGGGTTGAGAGGTGGCTGCAGATTCCAGTCTTCCCAGACAGGTTCCACAGGATGGGTGGAGTGAGGGTCCTGGTTGCAGAAGATCCCAACTTTGCTAGGAAGGAGGTGCTGGTAAGTGCTTTGGGTAAGAGGGACCCCAGCCTAGCCCCAGGGCAGCAACAACTGGGGAGGCTATGCACCCTCTCTTTCTAAGAGAAGAAAGATGGGAGGCAGGTGGTGTGGTGGGACAGCGAAAATCCCAGGAAAGCTGGGCAGACTGTGGGCCATCCATGACTCCTTCCCTGGCCTGCTGTTGTGGCCAGTGCCTCTGGAGGCCCCACTGGGGGGATCAGGGCAGGTGCTCTCTGGACCTTCAGATCTCTGAGCAGAGAGCCGGCTTCAGGTTCTGCTGGGAGGTAGCCACTCTTGAATGAAGAACGGACAGTTCCTGAGGGTGGAGAAGCTCACCCAGGCATCACTGCAGCTGCAGAATGTGAGGGATGAGACCTCCGGACACCTCTGATGGGGCCTCTCAGTCAGGTGAGGCCCTGCCCTGCCCTCCTTCTCCCCAAGACCTTGGATCCAGTGTGTACTGGAGGTCTGCATCTGAGATTCTGGTGGAGTTGGACAGGCCCAGCCTGGAGCAGAGGAGATGTCAGAACTGCATGTGCTACTCTGCCACCTCTGTGGCCACCAGCACTGTCCCCCATGATGCTGTGTCTGTCCCCATGTGAGTGGCTCGCTGCCCCAGCCACTCAAAGGCTTGGTGATCCTCAGTGGTCTCTGGTGGCCTCACCCGAGCTCCCTTGAGTGCTGGCCACACAGCACTGGTGTCCACACAGGATCCTGCTCATCTGAGGTGGTGCCACAGGGCCCAGCATCTTCGATGCTGCTCTGGACTTGAGCCTGGAACACTAGTCGAGAGGAGCAGTGGCTGGGACTCCCAGAGGCTCCTGCCTCAGCTGGCTTGGCAACACATCCACAACCAGGACCACCGAACTGCATGGATCCTGGAGGCTGAAGGGGGCCAGTTCTCAGCTGGTGAGCAGTGGCTGCACCCTGGACGGTAGTATGACCTTTCTCACTGTGTCTAGTGTCCTGGAAGGCCCACTTGGGTGTCCATTCTCTCCTGAAATCCTTGTGGTTGGAAGTGTGGAAGTGCCACACCAAGGTCAGAAAGCATGTCAGCCACCAGGGGGTCCCGACTCCAGACTCCTAGCCCTGAACTCTGGAGCATGCCTTGGCCCCAGTCCCACCACTCTGCTGAGGCAGGACCCCAGATGCTGAAGGCCAGCACCCCAGCTGGCACCGAGTCTCACAGTGCTCTTACAGAGAACTATTTTGCAACAGGAGGGTCTGGACTAATCCAGGCTCCCATGGTCACCAAGGCAGTTGTAAGCAAGGACTTCATGACAAGTGCTTGCTGTCCTTGAAGCCTGTGGGAGGCACTCCCGCCCTCTCAACACACTCGGGGCCCCTGACAATGTGTCTGATGCTTCCTCCTCACTCTCTAACCCCATGGGGAAGTGCAGCAGGTGGTGACCAGGGCCAGGGTCCAAAGTATGACCAAGGCCAGGGCCCATAGTGTGACCAGAGCCAGGGCCCAGAGTTTGACCATGGTAAAGGCCAGAATGTGACCAGGATGTAGATTGTGACCCAGGCTAGGGCCAGGGTGTGACCAAGACCAGGGCTTAGAGTGTGACCAGGGCCAGGTATAGAGTGTGACCTTGGTCAAGTCCCAGAGAGTGACCAAGATCAGGGTACAGAGTGTGACCAGCATCAGGGTACAAAGTGTGACCAGGACCAGGGTCCAGAGTGTGATCAGAGTCAAGGCCCAGTGTGACCAGGGCTAGGGCCTAGGGTGGGACCAGGGCCAGGGCCCACAGTGTGACCAGGGATATGGTCCAGTGCGTAACCACGTCATGGCTCAGTTGTGACCAGGACATGGCCAAGTGTTGACAAGGGTCAGGACCCATTATTGAACAGTCAGGGCCTATTGTGACTAGGTCAGGTACCAGTGTGTGACCAGGTCAAGACCCAGTTATGACCCGGTCAGGGGCCAGTTGTGACCATGCAAGACCCAGTAGAGACAGGTCCTGGGCCCACCTGTGAGCATCACCAGAGCTTCTACCTGCTACCCTAGATTCCCTGCCTTGGTTCTGAGCAGCTGGTGCCCTTGGGAAAAATCTGAGTCCAGCATTTCCCATGTAGTATGTGGAGTGGACAGAAGATTCACCTGCCCCTCTGAGGCCCTCTGGAAGGAGGAAGCACTGCTGTGCCCATGAGGCAGGGTGGGACAGGGCCAGAGCCATCACAGCATTTGCTGAGCAGTTATGGCCAATCTCAGTGCCCAGATTAGAAATGGCGATCTTCCTGGGCCCACCCTGCTGCTGGAGGCCATGGTACCAGACGCACATTTCACCCCACATCACACATCCCGCATTTCACTCACTTTCTCAGGTATTGGGACAATATCACACGTCAGCCTGACAAGAGGAGGCAGGAAGCAATTGAATACCTGATGCCAAGCTCTCATAACGCCTCGGCCCTGGGCTTGGGGAGGCACACCTTGGTTCAGGGACCCAGGACTCCCACTCAACAGCCACCCACCCACAGGCATGCACCCTGGTGTTTGGAAGCACCAACTGACCAAGCCCTCCAACTCGTCCTGGCCACCCACCTGCCTGCCCACCTGGCAGACAGCCTACTGATGGTTCTTGGAGCCCACCAGTCACCACCTCGGCAGCCCACCCTCTCTCCAGGGCAGGAAACCGAAGCCCTGAGAAAGGCACTGCCCTGTGCCCTGCTCCTCCCTTGGGCAGCAGATGCATGCCATTCTGGAGACATGTCCACCTAGGTCAGCCAGATCCTCATGTGGGATTCAGGGTCCTCAGAGACCCTGGGCACATGGTGAAGGACACCCACGTGATCACCTGCCCTGCCAGCTGGAACAGTGGCAGACCAGAGCAGGCATCTCAGCCCTGGTCCAGATGGGCAGGAGGGTGGGTATCCAGAGCAGGTGTCTGGCCTGCCTGAGGCCAGATGACTTTCGCAGTGCCCCCATCTCTGGTGGGTGTGGTCAGGGTCCCAGCTCACTTCTGGCTACCACATGGGTGGCCACGAAGTATGCTCAGATATATACTCTAGAGTTCACCTGGATTCCACAGGCTACAAGGGGACCTGAACCATGGACTCAGGACCAAGGGCTCAGGAACTTGGGGAATGCCACCCTGTGACCACTACTGGCCAGACACTGTCCACCTCAGAAGCCCAGAGAACAGGGGTGGCTTGCAGTCTGCTGAACATGGAGGGTGGTCAGTGAGCCCACCCAGCCTCTCCAGGGACCCCTGCCCCAGTTGGGGACTCTGGGAATGAGCTGCACAGTATGGCTCCTTCTCTGTGTGGCCTTGGGCAGCTCTACACTCCTGGCTCCTGTCCAGACCCTCAAGGCTGGCTGGGGCCTGAGCTGCATTCTGCTTGGTGCCAGAGGGCTGGGAGGAAGAGCCTGTCTGGACTGCTGAAAGGTCTTTCCTCCCTGTCTCCAGGGTCCCCTCTTTATGTCACAATGCCTAGCTAGGAGTCCTTGGCCCTGGGTGCAGTCACCTCACCATGTGCCCCATGGATCCAGACCCTGCCCTAGGCCACACAGCAGGCAGAGGTGGGTGGGCTGGTGAAACCCAGGTCCTCAGCTACCCCAACATGGCTGGCAGGGCTCTTTCCCCTGGTCAGTGAGGAGCTGAAGATGAGTCCAGGAGCACATGGCCTCCACAACCAGAGGAAAACAGGGGTGAGGGCCAGCATTGGCCAGAGTGCTGGGGACAATGGTCCCTGGAATGGTTTCAGTTTCCACCAGCCCTGTGTGGCTTGACCAATTTCTGATTCTGTCATTCAAATAAATATTCCGGATACAAAGTGTGGGAATTTGGTGTTTCTTCCAAACTATCAGGATTCCCCATGGGAGCAATGGCCTCATTTCATGGGAAGGGAAACTGAGGACCTGAGGGAAAGTGCCAGCCATGTCACACCCAGGGTGGTGCCTGCTCTCCACTCAGGGTACTGAGTCCTCCCATCTCTGGGGAGACAGGCTTCCTTGGTGTTGTGGACTCATGTCTGCTCTGTGTGGGGACAGTCACCACCCTCCCTGGAACCAGCTGACCTCGGTGTCAGGTTGGATTTCAGCAGCTGTGGGGGAGGAAGCAAGGACACCCAGCAGCCCACTGCCAGCACAGAGAGCAAGGCACCGCACCAGACGCAGCCAATCAAATGCAGACAAACAAGACCTGCTGACCCTTATGTCCACCTGGTCCACGTATTCCTGGGCAGGACCTTCCAACCAATTCCAGCCTATAAAACCCCTGGGCAGCCAGAACCACGTGCGATTTTCTCAGGCTTTCCACCCCAACTTTCATCCCGGAGGGCTGGGAATTTCACCCAAGAGCACAAACGTGAATAACGCTTGGTTCAGCTACTTTTGTCTAACTCTGGTTTGGTTGCTGGAGAGCTTACATTCCACCCACCTGCGAGCTTACATTTGGCTACCCACATGCAGCGAGTTTACACTCAGACCACACCCCAGTCCTTGAACTGAGAAAACAGTTTCACTAAGAGGGTGCACATCCTGGTTTGGGCTAAAGCAGCCAGGCAGTCTGGCTGCGTTAGGCTAACGAAGGATGAACAATAACTCTTGCTGATCTGTCCCACGACATTTTTTCTGTTACTTAAAATAATATTACATATGAAATCAATTAAGGCTTGAGCAGTGTTATTTTTATGTTCCAAATCACTTAATGTCTGATTCTTTACTGAAATCTTTAAATGCAAACATCCAAATATTACACCAAATATTACACCAATAACAGTAAGAAATAACACAAAAACAAGAAAGAACATGCCACGTCCACATTTCCCAGAAGATTAGACTGTGCAAGAATCTTCATTATTCCCAGTGGAACCGTGTCAAGCACTGAGGGGAGTGGTGGTGGGCGTGGCACTCTGTCCCTGGGGCCTTTCATTTCTGCCCTGGGTTGGACTCCAGCTGTGGCCCCCCACAATGCAGAACTGGAGAGAAGAGATTAAGCATGGGATGGGCCTCCAAGCTCACAGGCCTTCCCCTCTGGACTCTCTCCAGCCCTGACTGTGCCCAGTGACCTGCCCTGAAGCCCAGGAGCAGCTTGGGGTGGGCTGGACAGGTGGAGGCTCCTTGTCCTTAGCAGGACTTGCTGTGGGACCTGACCCAGGGGAGAAGGGAAGGAGGGTGGGGAGTCCAGGAGGGAACTGAGGAGACCATGGCAGCTGGGACACCCCAGGAACAGGCTGCTCATGGCCACCACTGTGCAGGACAGTGCCTCAGTGAGGGGTTTAGGGCAGCAGGCTGGGGACCCTTGGGAGTCCCCACAGGTGAGCATGCACTGGAGAGGACCTTGTGTCTATAAGGTTGTTTTTATATCCCCTTGTAACTTCTCAACATGGCCCTGGCTAGGCTTCTCTTCCAGGCCTAACCCCCCCCCACAACTCTTCTGGCCATTACGAACCAGGAGCCAATTAACATTTTGACACCACACTGAAGCCCCCTAGTAACCAGTCACTGTCCCATTGCTCGCCCTGACCCGTCCACTCTTTCCAAACCCTATAAATACAAGCATTTTCCTGAATAAATTTGGAACTTCTCCCACGGTGAGCCTTGCGTCCTGATGCCATTTTCTTTCAGAGCTTCTTTGAAATTCTCTCATTTTAATCAGGCCCTGTCACCGCCCCTCCCATCTAGTCCGTTCCACAGTCTTAAGTGCGGTGGGGCTCTGTGTCATCTGGCCCTGTTTGTGGGGTTGGTGCAGGGATCCTCTCAAGGGCACCCGGAGATTGTGAGTGAGCAGAACCAGCATGCAGATTGCCCACCAGCTCTGCTTGTGGACGATGGGAGAACCTGCTAAGAAGCCTGGGCAGCGCCTGGTTTGGTAGGGTTGGCACTTGGCCAGCCTCACTCTGAATATTCCTCCCTCCTGAGCAACAGGAAGGAGGAAGACATTGCTGATTGTCCACCAAGTGTTCTGGGCCTATGTCACTGGGATGGACATGTCCCGTCCTTTGGTCTGATCAGGTCCCTGCTCAGAAGGGAACGGACAGACTGTAGGAGTCAGTGGAAAAGACCCTATTAGCCAAATTGAGCACCAAAACAGGCTCAGAGAGAGTGGTTCCTCAGCTGAGCTTCACCTGGAGTCCTGAAGCACCTGCCTGGGGTCCGCAAGATGTAGCAGCAGGTAGGTTTGCAGTGGAGAGAGGTCCTGGTCAGCACCTGCTTCCTGCCCAGCCCAGACTCTAGGTTTCCTGGCTGCAGTCTCTCCTGTCTAAGTGCCCAGGACCCCTTTCACCTCATGGAGCTGCCCTTCTCCCAGGGCTCTGTGGGTGTCCAGCATGAAGGTCCTGGGTGTCTGTGATGATGTGGGACTCACAGCAGGTGCTCAGACCTACCTCCTGTCTCACTCCCCATCCTCCCAAACCCTTGTGCATCCAGAACTTTGTTATTTGAGCTCCACCATCTCCTCATCCACCCCTGGGTTACATGCACCTGGGCAGGGTCCCAAAACATAGACGCTTTCTCTAAGGATGGAGCTAAGAGGTACCACATCTCCTCTTCCTCATCTTCCTCACACCCATCCTCATCTGCCACTTCAATCATGTGACTCCTGCAGTTCTAGCTGGGAATCCCTCTGTGGTGGGGGCTGGCTCCCAGGTGCCCCAGCTGTTGGGTCAGTGAGGCATCAGCACACTGACCAGATGACCCTAGCTGTGACCTCACACCCAGCACTATGGAAAACATTCTACCTGCAATTAAATTCTTATTTATTTTGTTATGAAACAGCACCCATTGCTGTGGAAGCCTTGGGGAAGGTGGAGAAGGTGAGGGCAAGAGGAACTGATGACCTGCATGGAGCCCACCTGAGGCATTTGCCCAGAGTCTCATGGCATCTCTGTGGTCTGCCAGCAGGGAGACCGAGTCCAGGGGAAACAGCAAAGCCTCACATATTCCACTGCCAAAGCTGAGCAGAAAGGCACATGGCAGAGTCCTCCATTCCATCTCTGACCAGGCTGGACAAGGACCTGTCCTCCTCTTCACTCTGGAGGGTTGAGCCTGGCCATCACTGCAGGGGACCGGAGACACCTGCCTTCTAGTCATTCCAAAAGAAACCACAACTCCTTGCACTTGGAGGGAGGCATGTATTTTCATTGATATTTCAGTACAACCATTTCCTTCATGAAGGGTCAGGGTCAGGGTCATGACTCAAACCACCAGGGACAGATCATTTTCTCCAGTTATGGTCCCCATCATTCTGTCCCCTTCACCTTTGGACTGGACATGTTCTCTCAGCCCTGGTCAGCAGCACAATCTGCAGACACATTCCCAGCCAAAGATAAAAACCGCCCCAAGTCTCCACCGTCCTCCAAAGACTCAGGAAATCCAGAACTGCCAGAAGGTCACTGCAGAAGAGACCTCGGACCTCACCCCACAATGTGCACAGGAGTCTGTCCCCGAGTGTGGTCACTTGGCTGCAACATTCACAGAACCTGGTGCACTGGCAATGCCTGGAATGCCAGTCACTGGGAGTCTGAGGCTCCAGGATCCCATGTTTGAGCCTAGCCTGGGCCACTTAGTAAGACCCTGTGTTAAATTAAAAAAAAAAAAAAACCTCTAGCAGAGAGACCCTGTGTCCCTCAAATCAACAAATGCCTGTATGTTTTTAAACATCCGTTGAAGGATGTGTCAAGAGCCAGCATCAGGGCCCAGGATGATCCCAGACCTCATGTGGAGGAGGCAAGTCCCCGGCAGCACCAGCCACACCCTGCCTCACACCCCTGGCCTGACCCCTGGCACAGCTGTCCACTGAGCTGAGCTAGGTGTGTCTAGATGGGGTTGTCCTGGTCTTTATTTGGACTTCACCTCATCTCGATCTGGCTGGGCAGAGACATGGGCAAGGTCTGCAGCTGACTCCTGGTCTGTGCCCCATTGCCTCTGTACACACAGGCTTCTCTGTGCTTCTGGACTTAAACCTAGGAACATCCAATCTCTTAATGAGCCCACCACCCCATGGGGCTCCCTCAAGGTCAAGTGCATGCCAGACTGTGCCTGTCATCTCAGTGGAACCCCAGGCAGAACAGCCTTGCAGGACACAGGACAGGCGATGGAGCCTAACTGACCAGCTCCTGTCTGCATCCTGCCCTGGAGGGTGCTGGAAGTACCAGGCAGAGCATGGTCCCTGGGAAGTTGGGCATGGGTTCTGGTACATGGCCTGCCCCTCGTTGCTTGGGTACCACTGACCAAGGGACATCAACCCCCTGAGCCTCCTCTGCCATTTGGAAACTGAGGCGGTCATTGCTGCCTGACAGACTTGAGGCAGATGGCCCAGAAACCCAGGTGTGGGGCACCCTGCAGGACTCAGGGCAGAAGAGGTAACCTCAGCAATGGAAGCTCTGCTTTATCAGTTCCACAGTAGGACGGAGCCAGAGTCCCTCCTGCCCTCATCCCCTCAGGTCAGAACCCACATGGATGACCCCTCCCAGCACCTGCCCGTCCTTCCCACACCCCACACATACTGTTTACTCACCATCTCTGCCTCTCCACACAGCCTCCACAACATGACTCTCCCTGGAGCCTCCAGAACACCCCAAAGGAGGCTCAGTCCCACTGCTTGGACTGGATTTGTGGAGGCCAACCCTGCAGGTCACACAGGGCCCATCCTGCCCTCAATGTTGATGACGCCAGCTCTGTGGCCATAGCCACTTGGGGTTGGCATGCAGACCTGGCCTGGGGAGGGCTGAGGGATGGGGCCTCGCAGAGGGAGCTCCAGGTCTGCTGGGAGAGGTCTGCAGGGCTGCAGGCGGCAGCGCAGGGCTCTCTAGGAAGAGGGAAGCAGCCCAAGCAGATCCCCGTGTGGGAGGACCACTGTCTACAGTCCAGCAGACAAACAGACATTCCCTGGAGACCCGGCTGAGTAATGCAATGGTTTTCCAAGGTCACCTACCTGTGCAAAAGCACATGACCCCAAGGTCAACGTGCAGAATGACACCTGTGCAGAGCCTGAGCTGAGTCCATCCACAGCACCTGCTCCCACTCCTGCGACATCCTCTGCATCTGCACTGTGGCCCTGCACTGGATCAGCTCCTCTGCTGCTTCCCCTTCGCTCCTCACCATCGGAGCACTTCCTGCCTGGTCCGAGAAGCAGTTTCTACATCACGTTGCCCTGCCGGGCTCATGGGCCCCTCCTGCCTCACTGCATGAACGCCTCCTCCTTTCCTTTCAAGGGCTTCAGTTTGTAGACGTGGTCCAGTGCAGTTTCCTGATTGCTCCATCTGCATCAGTGACCCCAGGAAGGCGAGCTTAGGGCTGGGGTGGTGGCTTGTCCAGTTTCCAAGGAGCTTTCCAAATTCTTCCCACTGGCTCTTTGGACTTATGGTATGTTTGGAAACATCCATTTCAACTCCTCCTCATTGGCACTTGGTATTTTCATTTTAAGACAGGACCTTGCCCAACAGGACGGTGCCATCTGACCGCCCTGCCCTACTTTTATTTATTCTGCCAAGGGTCGGGTCCTCCAGCCTCACAAGGGTGGATGCCCGTGCCTTCCTTCTCATTGTTCAGTGGCATCTCTTTCTTCTGAAAGTCCCTGTGTATTGCTTTGCATGGAGGCAAGTGTGACATCCTAAAGCTCTGACCTCAGGTTCAGAGGAGGTGAGCAGAGAACAAGCCCAGCTCTGTCCAGGGCTTTGGGTTCCTCAAGACGGATGTACCAGGAGGCCAGAGGAGAAGAGCAATGGGAGAAGAATGAGGGCAGGAGTAGCCTGGGGAGGACAGCGACCCTGGAGATAGGCAGGAAAAGCAGTGGCTGGAGGAGCCTCAACAGCTGGACAGAACAGGCCCAGCCTTATGTCCTGCCATCTCTGCCACCTCCTAGGCACCATGTGTGCCTGGGAACCTGTGTGCAGAAGCCAGGGCTGGCCATGGGCATTGCTGTGCTCTTGGACCTGTCAGTCTACCCTGAGCTCCAGTGCCAGGAACTGAGATGCCCCAATGCTGATGTCCCACCTGGGACTTGAGGATCACTACACAACATCTTCTTACCACCCCTGCTTAGGACTCACCAGAGTCACATTAATAGACATCCAGTATTGCTATCACCCTTGCTGAAGACACCTGAATCACATTCACGAGCACT
>JAJEJO010001430.1:0-33841 GCA_020662805.1 Glaucomys volans
TTTGTGGCATGTAAGTTCCTCTTCTTATCAGAGTTTTCTGCACAGGACATCAGCGATCAGCAAAAAATCTGCAGAAGGAGTGGTGGTTTGTAGCTTCCTTTTTGTTTATAAATGCGAGGTTTGCAGAAAAAAACCTGTGAAACCCCTGTCTGTCTAGACGATGGAACTGAACATGCTTGTCATATGAACCTCCTAGCCCCTCCCCACAACTGGGTCTAAATTTCAAAGAATTTCTATACCCATTGTTCAGAGGGAAAATTCTTAGGCGTGAGCCAAATTCCTCAGGTGTCCAGCCTCTTCTGTCCCATTTCAGGAGGTGCTGAGGTCATGAGAGCAGACACCTCATAGGATTGATTCTCTTATGAGAGAGACCCTGGCCCCTTCCACTATGTGAGGTTACAGTGTTCAGATGGCCATCTATGAGGAGACGGACCTTCACCAGACACTGAACCTTCGGCCTCTTTGGTCTTGGGCTTCCCAGTCTCCAAAACCATGAGAAATAAATTTCTGTTGTTCATAATCCACCTGTTGATGGCACTTTGTTATAGCTAAGATGCCTTCCAACCACCCTCCAGAACTGATAAACTGGCCCCAGGACCTGACCCAGGCCTGCCCAAACTTTTTTAAGTCGGGATATTTGATTCTCAGAAATTCCATTCCAGCGAGGACAGTCAGTGGTAACCATAACTGAAGTGGCTCTCGGCAGGGGGTAAAGAAAGGGCTTGGGATCAGGAAAGGGAGAAAATACTGCTTGCTTTTACAGATGCTTCTCAGGGACAGGACTGGACGATGAGGCCCAAAACCTCACAGGAGCCCACAAAGGCCCAAGGGGACAGTATCTTCCCCTCCTTCCCAGACAGAAAACCCACATGTATGCTAGCTCAGTTTCAGACTGACTGCAGTGGTTTCAACACATGGCAAAGGAAGGGCTCAAAAGAGGTTCAGGGGTCCCATCACAGCACTTTTCAAGGGTTCAGATTCATCCTCTGTCACTTGAGGCATGACTGTGAGCGGCCCCGCCCCCTCCCCCTGCTGACCTCCTAGATCTGGGTTCAAATCCACCTACCCTCCTGGAGCCCTTGCACGGTACACACGTTCCAGGCATCACTAGAACCACTCGCAGCACTAAGGCTGTCCTTACCCTCCCAGGAGTTGGAATCCAGTTAGAGAAGGACAGTGACTTTGGACAGAGCAGGACATGAAGGCAAACAAGCCCTTAAAATCACAGATGTCTACTGGGCATGGTGGTGTGCTCCTGTGAGCCCAACGACTCAGGAGGCTGAGGCAGGAAGACTTCAAGTTTGAGGCCAGCCTGGGCAATTTGGTAAGACCCTGCAGCAAAATGAAGAATAAAAATGGCTGGGGGGCCGGGCGCGGTGGCGCACGCCTGTAATCCCAGCACTCGGGAGGCTGAGGCAGGAGGATTGCGAGTTCAAGGCCAGCCTCAGCAACTTAGCGAGGCCCTAAGCAACTCAGTGAGACCCTGTCTCTAAATCAAATACAAATAGGGCTGGGGATGTGGCTCAGTGGTGGAGTGCCCCTGGGTTCAATCCCCAGTACCAAAAAAAAAAAAAAAAGAATAAAAAGAATAAAAATGGATGGAGGCGTGGTTCACTGGGGCCGGTGTGCCCCTGGGGCTGGTGCGCCCCTGGGTTCAATTTCAGGATCAGAAAAATAAAATTCCAGGTATCCAGGATGTCAGAATCTTCTGTGTGCCTCCCAAGGCCTTGGAGGCTTTCTCAGGGGTGAGCTCTGAAAACTGAGGATCTGGAGGACACCGGTTGAAGGATGCAGGAGAAAAGGGCAAGGAACCAGGGAGAAGCCTGCAGAAGAGCTCCTAAGCAAAGGAAAGGCTCTGGAGGTTGATCTGGGGACTCTGCAAACCTGGGACAGGGGCTCTTAGGGAGCATTTTCCACCCAAAGGCAAGAGTGGGCCTGGGCCTTCACAGAAAGGAGACCATTTCTCCAGGGCCCAATGGAGGGGGAGCGCATGCTCAGCCTTGGCTGAGCTGGAACTGCCAAGGAGAGGGAAAGGAACCAGGTGCCTGACCTGCTTTGTGTTTTGTGCCTCCGCCCCAACCAGTACGAAGCAGGCAGTAGGAGCTCCAGGGGCAGAGGCCAGATGCCCCTCATCCTGAGAAGCCTCCCCCAACCTCCTCCACATCCGAGCCTCACTCTTCATGCCTGGGAGCATTGGGCATCAATGCACAGATCGAAAGTGCCCACCTTAGAGGGCACAGGACCCTTCACAAGGATCTTGGGACTGTCCTCCTGAGGGACAAAGGTGACCTCTTCTATTTTGTTGGCAATTATCTCATGCCTATTCCAGTGCTATGCATCAGTCATGGCTCAGTCTGTATTTGTCCTGTGAAGGAATAAATGAAGAAAGCCAGGCAGGGAGCTGTGCACTGAACCAAGGGGGATTCATTCATTTATTCAAAAATATTGCCGGGTGTGGTGGCGCACGCCTGTAATCCAAGCAACTCGGGAGACTGAGTCAGGAGGATCACGAGTTCAAAGCCAGTCTCAGCAACTTAGCGAGGCCCTAAGCAACTCAGTGAGACCCTGTCTCTAAATAAAATACAAAATAGGGTTGGGGATGTGGCTCAGTGGTGGAGTGCCCCTGGGTTCAATCCCCAGTTCAAAAAAAAAAAATTTATTGAGAATTTCATAGATGCCAGGTTTGGTGCTAGGCATGGAGAACATAGTGACACAATCCCCCCGCCCTTGTTACCATGTGGTCTGGTCGTCCTCTGGGCTGCACATTGAGGACTTGGAGATGATGCCAAGCAGCTTACTGCCGAGCTGCCCATAGTCTCTTGCCTTTTGTCTGCCCAGCAAACTTCTCTCCTTTCCCTCTTTTTTTCCCCTGCAGGGTTGGGGATTGAACCCAGGGGCTCTCTACCACTGCGTGCTACACCCCAGCCCTTTTTACTGTTTTATTTTAAGACAGGGTCTCACTAAGTTGCCAATGGTAGCTGGGAACTTCTGATCCTCCTGCCTCAGCTTCACCAGGTTGCTGGGATTCCAGGGGATGACTGATTAAGAGAAACAGCTTAGGTGAGGTGAGGAAATAGTCCTAGTGGGGATAGACATAGACATTCAGTCTCTGAGGAATTGTGGATGCTTCTTCTTCTTCTTCTTCTTCTTTTTTTTTTTTTTTTTTTTTTTTTTTTTTTGTGGTGCTAGGGATCAAACTCAGGTCCTTGAACTGGGCAAATGCTCTACCATTGAGCTACAGCCCCAGGCCCTGGAACACATTTTTTGCTGAGCTTGTTTGCATTGGGTTTTCTGTCCCTTGGGTACAAAAGAGCCCTCACAGTCCTGAACACCAGCCCATTCTCCGTTCTCCCAGGGAGGCTGCTGCTCCAGGACTCCTCTGCTCTGACCTGTCAGACCACAGCAGTGAGACCATCTCAGAGGAGACTGGACCCCCAGCCCATTCTCCTGGGGGAGGGGATGACAAGCATTTAAGAAGCACCATACTAGGTCCTACCAGGAAATTAAAAAGGAATCAGATGACATGAACTCTGCCCTTCTGCTGTTTACGGTGGTTCTGGAGAAGCAGAACTCATGAAGCAGTCAGTGAAAACCCAAGCACCACATGGACAAGTGAACAATAGGGTCACGTCTAGCTAAACTCCACGGTCAGTGGTGAAGCGTCAGAGAGAAATCAGACTTTCCAGGGAACCAAAGTGTGACAGGAAACTTTCTATGCTGTCAAAGAGAGATTCCCATCACAAAAGAAAGTAGTGATAGGAAAAAAGCATGCAGTTCACAGTCCACACTTCCCAAACATCTAGGTCTTCACCTGGGAAATTTATTCCAGTGCACAGAAGCAACAGGATATTACTATTATTATTATTATTATTGGTACTGGGGATTGAACCCAGGGGCACTCCACCACTGAGCCACATCCCCAGCCCTATTTTGTATTTTATTTAGAGACAGGGTCTCTGAGTTGCTTAGGGCCTCGCTAAGTTGCTGAGGCTGGCTTTGAACTCGCGATCCTCCTGCCTCAGCCTCCCAAGTGCTGGGATTACAGGCGTGCGCCACCGCGCCCAGGTATTATTATTATTATTATTAGGACCCAGGAATGCTTTATCACTAAACTACATCCCCAGTCCATTTCATATTTTGTTTTGAGACAAGCTCTTGCTTAGTTGCCCAGGCTGGCCTTGAACTTGCAATCTTCCTCAGCCTCCCAAGTAGTGAGGATTATAAGTGTGCACCACTGCGCCCAGTTGCAATGGGGTTTTAAAGTCCTTGTCTGCACTGAGGACCCCCCAGCTCTTCCTTGAGTGATGGTCACTGAAGCCTCTTTCATCTGCCTTAAGGAGCACGAAAGGCCTTGCTGGAATCCCAAGGCTGAATGCAAAGGCTTGACCACAGCCTGCCTCTCCACAGCAAGCCTCCCAGATGTTCCTGCAGCTTTCCCTGACTTGACCCAGCAGAGGCAGCCAGAGGTCTGACCTCAGACAAGACGGCTGCTCTCCATTACAAGTTGAAGACATTACCGCTGAAGGAAATGGACGAGAAGTTAATTCTAGCACAGTGCGTGGCACGCAGCAGACTCCCAACAAGTATTTGTCGAATGTGAGGCATGTGGAGCGAAACTCTGAAAGGCACAACAGAGGCAAGGACAAGGAGGGTGTTCCAAATTGGGGAACTGCAAGAGCACAGGCCAGAGGCAAGAATCTGGGGCTTAGTGACCACCTGGCTTAGCTCCTTCAGCAGTTGGGTACTGGGGGGACCTGATGTGCTCCCAAAGGCATGGCAAGGTGGCCTCTAGCCCCTGAGCCTGTCTGCCATCTGTCCCTTCCTGGGCCACTCAGGGGCATAGGCCAGGGGTCATCCCAGGGAGAGCCAGAGGCCGCCTGCAGGGCTGCCAGCCAAGAGGAGCAGCTGTTTTCAATGAGCAGCTTGGCCCTGAGGCCAAGCCTGGAAATGTCCCTGAGTCAGCAGAAGCTGACAGCCCCGCCCTGCTAAGGGGCCAACCCTGAGGAGGAAGCACCCCACTCTACTTCATCCCCACAAAAGACTGGGTCGGTGTACATGTAGGCACATAGACCCTGAGCTTAGGGGTGGGGAGTATCCCTTCCATTGAGGCCCAGCTGTGCACTCTCCCCACCAAAGCACAGAGTCACTAACCTCCACCTTTCTTTTCACACACCCCTCCCTCCTGCTCTGCCTGCCCTCTGTCCTAGCCAGGCCAACTGCTTGCCGCCTACAGCCTCAGGCGCATGTGCCTTGCCCGCCGCCCATCTCTGCTCTGTTGCTGACCCCCGAATGTGCGTGCAGTCTCCAGCGCGGTGGGCTTCCCCCACCAGTCGTTTCTAGACATGCTCTTCTCTCTACTTAAAATGTGTGTTGCAGAATGTGAGATCCTGTGTTCTAGGAAAATGGTAAAGCAAACTCCGGCACGGCATGTGAAGAGATGGGATTTTTGTCTCCACCCACTAAATGCAAGAGAAAGGGAGTGCGCGGGATGGGGCTGGGGGCGGGAGAGGGAACCCGTGCAAACCCAGAAAGGCTACTTTCCCTTTGCCTCGGTCCTGCCAAGGGTGTGGACTGGCCCCAAAGTTCCCAGAGACTGCAACCCTCACCATGCTGACCCTCTCCCTTGAAATTTAAGAGCTTTTGAGTTCATCTCCTGCTGGCTTTTGTCTTCTCGGACCCAAGGAGCACAGAATTTTTCTGCCCGTCCCTTCCCAGAAGCGGGAAGACCCCAGAGTCCACAAAACAGGCAGTGGGTCCCAGCACCATCCCCGCGCCCGGCCCTGCGCCGGCCCCTCGCCCTTTCCCCACGGCTCTTCCTCCCGGGGCTCACCCGACCGGGTCCCGCCGGCACAGCATCCCAGAGGCGGGCACACCTGGACCCCTTCCTCCCTCGCCTCTGTGCCCAGGACCTAGGGCTCCGCGACGCGCCTGCCCTCGGGTTTCGGGTCCCCGCCGCCCCCTGCCTCCGTCCCTCCCTCCCGCGCCCCGCACTCCCGGGCGCGCTGCCCGCCGCGAGCTCCGCCCGACTCCCGGCCCAGCGCGGCAAACGCCGGGTCTCTGCGGCCGCGGTCCCCGGCGCCGTCTGCCAGCCCGCAGCCAAAATAAACAGCCCTAGAACCACTTCCTTTCCCGTGGGGGCACTTTCACAATGATAGCCCGCTCCGGCGGCGGCAGGAAGTGACTTACGGGGCCGCATACTCCAGCCCATTGAGCCGGTCGCCAAAGGGCAGAATGCAGGGCCTGGACACAGGGCGCGCGGGGTGGGTGCATCCACACCAAGGCGAGCGGTCATTTGTGCTCTTGCAAGCATCACACCAGCGACAGCGATGGCCACAACTTATGCAGGCTTTGGTTTCATATCTATGGGAGGGAGTTGCGAGCTTATTCCTTCATTAAAAAAAAACAAAACAAAACAAAACAAAAAAAAACACTGACAGGAGCCGGATGCAGTGGCACACACCTGTAATCCCAGGACAGGGAGGCTGAAGCTGGAGGATAGCAAGTTCTGGGAATGTGGCTCAGTGGCTGAGCCATTCTGGACAACCCCCCAAAAAATCACTGGCAGGAGAGCCCTTCTGGGGACCCCAGCCTGGTTCCAGGTTAGGCACCCCACATACCTGGCTAGTGGAGGATGAATTAATGAGTGAGTGGATTTATTAGAAGATAACCACAGACATTTGGGGCAAGAAATTTTCTTAAAAAAAATTAGTTTTGACAAAGTGACTGCAGTGTTGGGGGACTGTAGGGGAGTGACCTAAGGATAACATTAGAAGGTCTCCTCCTGGCTCACTAAGGTGCCAACAGAAATTAAGGAAATCTTCTTGGCCCTTTCAATAAGTTCCAATTTTCCATAGTGAAAATTTCTATTAATTTTCTAAAGAAGAAATAATTAGATACATGCACACAGAAAAGGAAAAATGTGTTGAGAATTACACTGACATGTAATGATTTGTTTGTTACACATTGAAGTTTGAAATATTAACATTCTATTCAACGTTTCAGTAATAGTCTTTCAAATAACACTTCAAATCAAGGTTGGGGTTTCTCACAAACCTGTACAGAAGGCCCAGTTGCGTCCCTGTCCTCTCCATGCCCTGGGGGTCTGCCAGGCACAGTCGGGGCTCAAGATAAATGTTTGTCAGATGACAGAATGAATGCACATTGAGGGATCTTAGAATTCATTTTGTCATCCTTTAGCATGTGGAAACTGAAACAGAATGGTGGTTCTTGTCCAAGAACCTCAAATATTTGGAACTTTGGCTTTTTTATTAAGTCTAAAACTTGTTAAAATTTTAAGCACCACAATGCCAATATTTGACCTTATAATTTATTGTCCAATGCTGAGAATGAAATGGGGAATTGGTACAAATTATACTAGTACAACAAGCCTGAACCAGGACTGTCCCAGGCAAACAGACAAATGGTCACCCTGCACTTAAGGAAAGTGACACAAATAATACAAGTAAGCCTTCACCAAGCATCAGGCACAGGGTTCCAAGGCACTGGGTTCCAAGTCCTTCTAGATAATCCTCGTAGCAACCCTCAGAAGTGGGTCAAGTTAATATTTCCACCTAACAGATGAGGAAACTGAGGCACTAAATAACTGAAAGATTAAACTTCTTGATAACAGTAATTAAGGGGAAGAGCTAGGATGGTTCCAGAGCTGAGCAAACAACTCTTAGAGATATTTTAAATGGATCAGTCATAGGCAAGTTGTGTTGAAGCGAACCACCATTTAAAACATACAAGATTTCACATAAAAATGTGGCTTTCTAGCTTTTCGCAGAAACATCAGGAGGCCTAGCAACACTGGCCAGTGTGCCTGCAGGGAGCCAGTCAGAGGAACTGGGTGGAGCTGTCCACCTGGGAGGGGTGTGGGTGCACCAGCTTGCCAGTCTCCACCCACCTTTTTCACCACACACACACACACACACACACACACACAAACACACTGAGGGAGGTGGAATGAGAGTGCCCATGTATCATCATGCTTGCACTAATGTTTTTCTGAGCGGGAGGCATTCTTTAGTATCTTAGTATCTATTAACAATGATCAGAGGACTAAGGCTATTTCAAAACACACACACACATGCACGCACAGTAGAGTGGGGTGGAGGGGTTAGCTGCCCTGCACCCATGGTGTCCTTGTGACACGCTGCATTCCTTTCATGAGACATGTTTGAAAAGCACTACAATATGACTAAGAAAACATGACACGTCTCATATGAGCTTTTTGCTTTACTCAACTGGCAAATTCCTTCCCTGACTTCAAGGACGAGTTGTTTGGTTCCAGAAGCACAGTATGGCACTGTTGAAAGTCATAGGAACTTAGAATCTTTTTTGCTCGGGAGCCGTAAGGATCTTTCTTACACTATCACCAATGATCAGACACTTGCTGATCTCTGCAAGGATGGGGCACGGAGGACATTGCCCCACCTTCTCTGTAAGGTACCTCAGTGGAGAGCTTGGGAGGTCAGCTCTGGAATTTGGACCTACACAGTTTCAAATCCTGGCCTGGGCCCTTGAACCCTGGGGCTGCCTCACTTCTACAAGCTCCAACGTGGGAAGGACTCTAATAAGACCTGTCTCTGGGGTTTCTGGGAGGATTAAGGGAGAAGATGGGACACTGTACCTGCAGGGAGAGCAGACTGGGCCGCTATCCCTTCTTGATTTTTGAGCAAGAGAATCTGTTTGTGTTTCACAGCAGAAACCCTGGGAACCAGGCTTAGCAGACACTGCAATTTGGATAAAAGAAACGATAAGAGGAAATAAGGCCAAGGACTCAAGTGTTTAAACTGCTCTTCAGAAGAATTAAAAGAAAAATAAACCCATGTCCAGATGTGCAGTCCTCTCCCCCCCATTCCCATGGGTGCCCAGTCTCTTGAAACTATCATTTGTTTCCTTGAACTTCCAGACTTCTCCTCAGGTCTCCCTGGAAAGGGACACGTAAAGAGAAGAGGACGGCATGTGGGGAAAAGGGGTGATTTTGGGGAGGGCCAGGCCCCACTGGGTGTGCTCCCCTCCAGGCCACATTCTGGTTCTGAAAAAAGCAACTCCAAGGGCAGCCCTAAAAAGATGAGGTCACACAACAGGCAGCTGGAAGGGGACATGTGGAAGGAGGTGGGGCAGCACCCACACCCCTCAGCTGGGCAGATGAGGCACAGGAAGAATCTGCACAGAACCCTCACTGGGACTCAGGCAGCAAGGAGGAGGATCGGGCCTGGGAATCCAGGTCCCCGTCTACCTTTTACGATTGAAATGACCTGAGGGGCTCACTGTGTTCTTATGTGTGATCTGAATTATGAAGTGAGCCCCCTCTTGGGTGGCTGGGGAGATCTACAGGAATACGACAGTTTCTTTTAGGGATCTGGCTCTCCATCAGACGGTTAAGAGCTGAGTCTTCCTCATTTGTCTCCCCAGTGCTGGGCATACAGCAGGGGCTCAGTACATGTGTGTTGAACTGTGTGGGACTAGGGAATGGGGGAAATCTGCCTGAGTTCTATGTATGGACTGCAAACTCCTTTAAAACCGCATCTGCACCTGGACAATGAACAGATGGAAACAAAGAAAACATGAAATTATCTGTTGTGCCAGGAAGTTGGGATTTATGGGTAACTTTTTTATATTATTATAATGTTTCTTGAGTAAATAAAACTGAGGCAGGGAGTTGGGGGAAGGATCTTCAGATACACAAAGGAACCAAACCTCACTGTATTTCCCACAGGACCCGAGTAGGTGCTCAGTGAGTGGTAAGTTGAACTTGCTTTGCCCTGGTCTGCCACAGAGGGTCACACACAGGGTGCCCCACCACCAACACCACCATTTTGACTTCACCAGGACCTATAATAACACACCAGACTTGACCTACAAAAGAATGTATTTGAGGGTTTTACCCAAATTATTTCTTTTTTACCAGCTTTTCACTTCCTTTTCCTGATTTCTTTATGTATCTTTTCAAGATCATATTAGAAAAAGCACTGCTTTTACAACCATCTCCTTTCCTCCCTAATGTTAATTAAAAATTAGCTGGGTGTGTTAGCACACGCCTATACCAGTGACTTGGCAGCCTGAGGCAGGAGGATGACAGGTTCAAGGCCTGCCTCAGCAATTAAGTGAGACTCTATTTCAAAATAAAAATAAAAAGGGCTGGGGATGTAGGTCTGTGGTAGAGTGTCCCTGGGTTCCATCCCTAGCACGGAAAAAAACAAAACAAAAAACCGAAAAACTATTAATGAAGTTTTTAGACTCTGGATTCAGAGTTGGGTTTGAATTCCTGCCCTTGACCTCTTGACTGAGTCATCTGACCCCTCCATCCCTCAGTGTCATCATCTCATCAGTGGAGAAAATGTTCCTCATGTTTATCACATGTAATAATTACTGAGTACTTTGCAGGTGCCAGAAGCTGTGCCTGGCACTGCCCCTGGGGGTCTGGAGGACCACTGAGATCATGGGTGGGAAGGTCACCACTCATCTGGGCTCACTGTCACTGCAGAGTGAGCTCATGGGAGGAATAGCCCTAGTAGGGTGGTCTGTTTGCTGGAGAATTTAGCACCATGTATCAAAAGCTTTTAAAAGCACAAACTTCTTTGACCTCAGAATTCACTTCTTAGCAATTTAACTTAAGGGAATAATTAAGAATTTATACCAAGATTTAGCTATACAGCATGATTTTAATAGCAATGATCTGGGGGGAAACCAAAGTCTAACAATATAGTGTCCTCTGAGCTGGATCCTCAGCCCTGCATTCATGTGTTTAAACCTGGGTGTCCAGAGCACCTGGGGAGCTTGTTGACAATGCAGGTACCCAGGTCCCACCCCAGCCCTACTGAATTAGCATCTCAGGAGAGGGGATGTCTGGATTGTAAAGAGTCCCAGGCGATTCTGAAGCATGCGAGAGTTACGGACCACTGTGCACCCCCATGTTAACACCGGTTATCTCTGACTCATGGAATAGATGTGGACTTTTATTTTCTTCTCTTTGTATTTTCTGCAATTAGCATTTTCAGTAATTAAAGAGAGAGAATGTCTGACTTTTGTTTCAAACTTCATCAATGTGGCCTGAGCCTGTATGTGCAGAGTTCCCGCTTAAGCGGAAAGAGGGAGTGAAGAAGCCAACTAAGTCTCCAGGGAGGGCCTAAAGGCGAGTGAGATCAGCCACTCAATCCTGGTGCCAAGGAGCACAGAACCATCCACAACCAAAAAGCTGGGCAAGGGGTGGGGCTGTAGCTCAGCCACAGAGGGCATGCTCAGCATGCCTGAAGCCCTGAGTTCAATACGCAGCACCCAAAAGACCTGGGTCAGTTTGAAGGTATTGACTCAAGGTCAAACCACTTTCCCATCCTGCATTAGGATCCCTGCCAGTCTTCAGGGCTCCAGCATGCCAGGAAACATACAAAGTCACATATGTCCATGCAACAGAAGCCTACAGTCCACAGAAATATTGGGTGGAAATCCATGGATGACATATCATCAGTGAAAGAAGAATGTTACAAAACAACATGAAACCTCTACCTCAAGCTTTTTATAGGAAAAGAGAAAGGGAGGGAGAGGAGAGTCAATCTGGAAGGCTAATCTCCAAAATGTTAGTAGTGTTTGTTTCTTAGTGATGAAGTTTCACATACAGGTTGAGCATCCCATGTCCAAAATACTTGGGACTAGAAGCATTTCATATTTTTCATTTTTCAGGAATTTGGAATATTTGCATATATTACATAGTGAGATATATTGGAACGGGGCCCAAGTCTAAATGCAAAATACATTTATGTCTCATAAATTTTATGCAGTACTTTTAATGAGCCTGTGTTTTGACTGTGACCCCTCACATGAGGTTACGTGTGGAATTTTCCACAGTGGTATTATGTTGGCGCTCAAAAAAATGTCACATTTTGTAGCATTTCAGATTTCATATTTTTTTGGATTAGGAATTTTTTTGGAGTGGTGGGTAACTTCTAATTGTTTGGATTGTATATTGTAAGTAGGTATCATTTTCATAATCATATAAATGTATTCTTATCTTGAAAACATTTATATATGTATATTTGTCTGGTCTTTAAATTTTATTTCTTTATTTTTGCAGCCTCCCTCCAGTTGACTAACTGCAGCTCCACAGATGTTAAGTGAGGGCAGGGGAGAAGGACTAGCCAAACAAAGTAGGGCTGGCTAAGGGGGTGACGATGGAAAGAGCAAATCCAGTCTATCCAAGTACAGGGCGAGGCTGACTTATCCCAAATACTTTGCAAACCTTAACAGAAAGGCCAAGGTGTGGAGGAAGATGGGGGAGAAAAAAGATGCTTCCCAAATAAGATTTAAAAATGAACAACAGGGGCTGGGGTTGCGGCTCAGTGGTAGAGCGTTTGCCTAGCATGTGTGAGGCACTGGGTTTAATGCGCAGCACCACATATAAATAAATTAAATAAAGGTCCAATGACAACTAAAAAGAAAAAGAACGACAAAGGTGAAAAGTACGTGCAAAAAATATGGCAAGAAGATCACAAAAACCAGAAAAAGACGCAGAGACCATGATCATTCTAAGATGACAAGACCGGAATAGACAAGATGATAAAGGACATAAGGAGACAGTTCATGAGGAAGAAATATCAGTTTACAACAAACTTTCGGAAAATGTTTACGAGCACTTGAGACCCCGGTAATGTTTTGTTTTGTTTTGTTTTGTTTTGTTTTTTGGAGTCAGGGATTGAACTCAGGTGCACTTGTCCACTGAGCCACATCCCCAGCTCTATTTTGTATTTTATTTGGAGACAGGGTCTCACTGAGTTGCTTAGGGCCTCACTAAGTTGCTGAGGCTGACTTTGAACTCATGATCCTCCTGACTCAGCCTCCCGAGTCGCTTAGATTACAGGCATGCACCACCACGCCCGGCTCTGGTAATGTTGTTTTTGTCTGGATGGAACTGTTGGTTGCACGTGTGTGTGTTCACAGTTTGGAAAAATGTATATACAGAACACTTGTGGGGTGTCTGCTTTTCAGTATTTGTGTTATACATTACAAATTAAAAAGTTATTATTTATTTATTCTGTGATGCTGGGGACAAACCCAGGGCCTGGTGCATGTTAGACAAGCACTTTACCACTGAGCTACATCCCTAGCCCCTGTGAATTGAAAATTTAAAAGCAAGGACAAACACCCAAATTGGGCGATAAGGACGGGAGCACACATAGGGAGACAGAAGTATTGTAAAGTCCTCTGTCTTGGATTAAGCAGTAAGTTCACAAATGTTTGTTAACATTAATAATTATTTATAATGATTATAAATAATTCCTATTTGTGGAGGCCCGTGCAGGGAACCAAGCAGACCTGGACTGCAGTCCCTGCTCTCTGGCTCACTGTGTGATCCTGGCTCAGGCTCTCTGGCTGAAGCTCCTCATCTGTGGATGAATGAGAGCTGGAGACCACACCAATTCCTTCTTTTCACAGAGAGGGAGCAAGAGGCTGCATCTGGTGAGCTCATGGAGAAGGTGGGCAGGGAGCGACCTGCAGTCATACCTTTTGCTGGTGTGGGCCTTGAGTCGGTCTTCAGCTACCCTCTGCCTGCAAAAGGCTTAAAGATAACTAAGTGAGGGGCTATGGAGGAGAGGGTTCCCTCCCAGAGTGGCTCTGTCCGCATCGTGGAGTCATGTGCTGCAGACTTGGACCAGGCTAAGGATGGTATTGGGGCAGGACGCAGGCACGGCTGGGATCACGCAACTGGACAGCAAGACAAGATACATCTCCAGGATAAGGGTCTTGGAGATAGAAAGGAGGGGAGGGGGACCTCATGCCAACCTGAAAGGAGACATCAGGTCAGGAGAACATGCTGTGACTTGCTATTCCCTGACAGTTTTAACCAGAGCGACTTCTGAGTTAAAATACCCATGTCTGTTCCTACTCCCTGACAGCTTCAACCACAACAGCCCAAGTTACTTTTACACTTACCCCTAGCAACGGCTGGTAACCACCAAGCAGATCCCAGCCAAAGTGTTTCCTCTTTCCAACAGATAAGTTAAAACTACCAGATGAGACCCATCCTTTTAAACAGGGGGGTGAAATGATGCACCTGTGATTGACTTTTTACCTCCAAAGCTTAAGAGCTTGATTGGTCCACACCAGCATCCCTCATTAACACAGATCCCCATCAATCTGCTGAGCCAGTAGATAAGCCAATAAAAATCCCTAGGCAAAGAACAGCTAGTGGCACCCTCCCTGGGGTACCTTCCCGGCTGCTAGAGTCCTTCTCTGCTTTAAATGAATCTTATTACTCAAATTACTCTATCCCACCCACCTGCGTGTCTGTGGATCTCATTCTTTGAATTCGGGAGGCAAAGAATCCACCCAATTGCCTAACTCCACGTTACATGTTTGGCTGGTGGTGGTGCACACCTGTAACCCCAGCTACGGGGTAGGCTGACACAGGAGGTCTCAAAGGTCAAGGCCAGCCTGTGCAACTTAGACCCTGTTTCAAGATAAAACAAACAAAAAGGGCTGGGAATGTGGGAGAGTGCCCCCGGTTTCAATCCCCATTATTGCCAAAAATAAATAAATAAATAAATACATACATACATACATACATACAAATATTTAAAGACAAAAGCTTTTGCTGGGTGTGGTGACACAGGTCTATAATTCCTGTGACATGGGAGGCTGAGGCAGGAGGATAGCAAGTTCAAAGCCAGCCTCAGCAATTTAGCGAGGCCCTGAGCAGCTCAGTAAAACCCTGTCTCAAAATAAAAAAATAAAAAAGGCTGGGGATATGGATTTTTATATATATATAAAGAATGCCAAGCCGGGCGTGGTGGCGCACACCTATAATCCAAGTGACTTGGGAGGCTGAGTCAGGAGGATCGCGAGTTCAAAGCCAGCCTCAGCAACTTAGCGAGGCCCAAGCAACTCAGTGAGACCCTGTCTCTAAATAAAATACAAAATAGGGCTGGGGATGTGGCTCAGTGGCAGTGTCCCTGAGTTCAATCCCTGGTTCCAAAAAAAAAAAGAATGCCATTATGGCATTTGCCGGAAAATGGATAGAACTGGATGGAGACTATCATGCTAAGTGAAATAAGCCAGTCCCTAAAAAGCAAAGGTCAAATGGTCAAATGTTTTCTCTGATAGGTGGAAGCTAATTCAAAATAAGCTTGTGGGAGGGGGAAGATTAAAAATTAGACATATCAGCAGAGAAATGGGATTGAAGGGGAGACAGGAGGGATGGGATAAGGAAAGACAGTGGAACGAATCTGACCTAACCTTCCTGTGTACATATGTGAATATACCACAGTGAATCTCACCATCATGTATATCCACCAGACAGTAATTAAAAAAAAAAAAACAAGCTGGGCGTGGTGGCACACGCCTGTAATCCCAGCACTTGGGAGGCTGAGGCAGGAGGAGCACGATTCAAAGCCAGCCTCAGCAACTTTAGCGAGGCCCTAAGCAACTCAGTGAGACCCTGTCTCTAAATAAAATACAAAATAGGGCTGGGGATGTGGCTCAGTGGTGGAGTGCCCCTGGGTTCAAACCCGAGTACAAAAAAAAAAAAAAAAAAACACCCCCAAAACTATAAGTAAATAGCAGAAAGATCAGTAAAGGGAAGGGAACAGGGGGAAGGAGGAGGGGAGAGAGAGGAAGTACTGGGGCCCAGATTAGAACAAATCATATTGCATGCTTTTCTAAGTTTGTCAAAATGAATCCTGTTATGTGAAACTAAAAAGATCCAATAAAAAGTAAAAAAGAAGTATGAACTCCTTAGAATGTCTACAAAATTACAAAGAGCAAAAGGTACCTTGTTAAAGGAGAAATTGAGTAGACAGCAGCTCAATCAAGCAACCAATGTCATCCTCACAGATGAGGGAGCAAACAGACATTAAGGTGACATAGGAAGGGCACATATCACCCACGTGGCTTTCTTTCCAAAAATGTTTAACCTGAATCCACAAATGAATAAACAACCAGACAGATTCAGATTGTGACAAGATTTACAAAATAATTGGCCTGGAATCTTCAAAAATACAATGCTGTGGCCTATGCCTGAATCCCAGTGGGAGGGAGGCTGAGGCAGGAGGATCATAAGGTTGAGACCAGTCTCAAAATAAAAAATAGAAAGGACTGGGAATGTGGCTCAGTGGTAGAGCACCCCTGGGTTCAATTCCTGGTCTCCCCACACCCTGCTGAAAAGAAGAAAAGGCCAAGGTTTTTGGTTTTCTGAGGGGGGTACTAGGAATTGAACCCAGAGGTCCTTCCCCAGTCCTTATTTTAATTTTAATTGTTTTTAAATTTTGAGACAGGATCTCAGTAAATTGTTGAGGGTCTCACCAGGTTGCCGAGGCTGACTTTGAACTTTACATCCGCCTGTCCCAGCTTAGTTTGAGACCTTGTCTCAGAACAAAAAAATAAAAGGGCTGAGAATGTAGTTCAGTGGTAAAGTGCCCCTGGTTCTATCTCCAGCACCAAAAACAAAACAAAACAAAACAAAACAAAAATTTGTATCCATTATGTTTCTCGGGTGTGATTTTTTTTTTGGCACTGGGATTGAACCCAGGGGCACTTAACTACTGAGCCACATCCTCAGCCCTTTTTTGTATTTTATTTAGAGACAGGGTCTCATTAAGTTGCTGAGGCTGACTTTGAACTTGCAATCCTCTTGCCTCAGCCTCCCAAGCTGCTGGGATTACAGGCGTGCGCCACCATGTCCGGTTTGGGTGTGATTTTGGTATTAGGATTATGTGGGTGAATATTTTTAGTTGATACATTGTTAAATAGGTCTGAAATGTCACGTGTACAACTCTCAGACTTTTATTTGATACCTACGCCTACACACACACACACACACACACACACACACACGGACTAATATCAAGGCAAATGTGCAAAATGTTAACAGTTGTGCTTCTGGGTGAAGACTATCTTTTCAACGATTGGGAAAGAGTATTGTCTCATATATAATCCTCTGGGATTGTTTTCCTGGCTTGATATCATATCTTTAAGAGTCCCCCAAGCTGATGCATGTGGCTGGGCTTCGTTCATTGACTACTGCATTGTGTTTCATCACGGGTCTATAATTTATGTATCTGCAATTCTTTTGATGTGCATTTTTCATTTTGGCATTGTTTTGCTATTATAAGCAGGGCTTCCAAGCTATTTCCAAACCAGTGCTCCTCAAGTTCTTCAGAAAGGAGGTTGAGCACCTCCGGGGTGATGCCAAAACTCATCACTCAGGGACCCAGACTGACTGCAGAGCTGTTTCCCGTTAGGCCGTGCCACCTCCACCAGGCTGGCCTGACTCTGTGCTGTCAGATTGCTGTTCCTAGCTCTGAGATTTCAGAGACCGTCTATTGCTTCTTTTGGAGTGAACTGAAAAGTCGCACCTAAAAATAAAACTGGTGGACATTTGATTCTTTTTTCCTAGATTTTGGAGGGACTGCTCTCAGAATACAAGCCTCAGGAGCAGGGCAGGAATCCTGGCTTGTTCATGTGGTGCCCTCAGCACCAAACACCGTGCCTGGCAGGCTGTCAGGGCTCAGGAGAGAAAACAAGACCAAGGGAGAGTTAACTAATGGACGAGCACATGGGGTCAGAGCTCAGACACGCACCTTCACTGAATTGTGCACATTTCATTTGGTAAGATCACCCTGTAGTCGTGAGACTTTCCTTGGACTTATTTCATGCTGACATTAGTCATATATTTGCCACTTAGACCTATCACTTAAATTCTCCATCATGTAGTTTCCAGTTTGTTTTGCTGCTACGAATAGCTCTTCTATGAACATTTTTTTCCTCTTTCAGATTAATGCCTTATAAATTCCCTGAAGTGGAAATGTGAATTCAAAGGATATGAAATGTCACAAATCTGTTATATACCACTCAAGAGATTTAATCTTGAAAACAGAACTAATTTATAGTGCCCTAGTCAGATCTACTGACTTTCAAACATTTCTGCTAAGATTAGGTTTTCTGTTTTTACTAGTTTAAGTATTTAATTTCTGGGGATCTTTGCACCTTCTATGTAACAATTTGACATCTGAATGTCCTCTAGTGTGATCAGCTATAACTTGAAATTAAATTTTCTTTTTTTCTTTTCTTTTTTCCATCTTGGGGTTGAACCCAGGGCCTCACATACACTAAACTCAAGTTCAAAAACCCCTCAAGTTTTCTATTCGTAATCCAGTTGTCTCAACAATATTTAAAAGTAAAGATTTCTTTTTCCATTAGAGTGTTGTTTTAGTGTATCTCACATTGAGTTCTTATAACAGTTTAAATCTACTTCTGGAATTTATTCTAGTCCATTGGACTTTTTATTGTTTATTTTAATTCAATGCCATATGTTTTCCATGATGGGACACGTCTAAAACTTGAAAGGTCAACTCTCCTCATTGCCTTTCTATTAAAAAACAAGTTATTTGGAACACTTGTCTGCTTTTTGTTTTTTTCATCTCAACAAATATTTACTAAATGCCACTTTGCCAAGGATATTGAACCTATGTAGGAATTAAAAGGTCCTGCCCAGGGTCTGGGGATATGGCTCAGGGGTAGAGCATTGTATACCAGAGGCCCTGGGTTTGATCCCAGGGACTCCCTACCAAACCCCCTCACCCCAAGACAATAAACAGACAAACAAAAAACAAAGCCCCTGCTCAGGCAGTGCTTTTAATTCAGAAAGGGAGGAAGTGGCTTCACCAGGTGGGTGGAGGAGATAAAATGCCTGAGGGGCTCAAGGGAGAAATGCTCCTTCTAACTGGGGGCAACTGGGTGGCCTCAGTAAGGTAAGGCCACCGTGCAGAGACAAACCTGTGGGAAGCTGGCACTTCTGAAAGGCAGAGAAACAGGCATAGATGCGTCACTGGAAAACACAGGGCATCTGTGGGTAACTAACAGCAAGTAGTTTGACTCATGCAAGGGGTTGAAAAGAAAGTGGGGGAACTGCCGGGAGTGATGGTACACACCTGTAATACCAGCAGCTCAGGAGGCTGAGGCAGGAGGATCACAAGTTCAAAGCCAGCCTCCACAATTTAGCGAGGCCTTAAGCAACGTAGCAAGACCCTGTCTCAAAATAAAAAATAAAAAGAGCTGGGGATGTGGCTCAGTGGTTAAGCACCCCTGGGTTCAATTCCTGGTACAGAAAATGGGTGGGGGGGCACTTAATGAGAAAGGCTTTGAATTCTAAATTCAGCAAGTTTGAAACTTATAAAGCTGACTTTATAAGCCAGGCAGCAATGGCAACTCTGGACTGAGGATGAGAGGAAGCTGGAGGGAGAATCTATGGATGCAAACTCCATCACAAGAGCCAGAGGTCAGGAAAGTTTTTTTAAAAAAATGTCCATTGGCTGGGTGCAGTGGCACACACCTGTTATCCAGCTAGTTGGGAGGCTGAGGCAGGAGGATCTTGAGTTCCAAGCCAGCCTCAGCAATTTAGCAAGGCCCTAAGTAACTCAGTGAGACCCTGTCTCTAAATAAAATTTTAAAAAGGGCTTGGGATGTGGTTCAGTGGTTAAGTGCGCCTGGATTCACTCCCCAGTACCAAAAAATAAAAAAATAAATAAAAGTAAAAATAAAAAGTTGGGGATGTAGCTTAGTGGTAGAGCACCTCTGGGTTCAACCCCCCAGTACCGGCTCCCCAAATGTAGTTATAGTTAGAACTTTGTACATTGAGTAACTGTGTTTTATCATATTTGAATCCCTCTATATTCATATTCTCTCCTCTTAATAAAATGGCAGTAATTTAATATTATTTGCTAAGAAATGATTCTGTGCCTCTTATTGTACTGGACACATCTCAGACCTCCTTATCTCATTTGTATGTAATTCTCACAATAACCCTACAAGGGGAACATCATTCCCGCAAGTGTACCAAATGAAGACACTTGAGCCTCTACCTGAGGTCACACAGCTGATGAGTGGCATTAATCTTGGTCCCTTGAATCCTGCCCCTATTTTTATTTCCAGGGGACTGAGAGGAGGAGGGAACATGCCAGGCCACACCCCCACTCCTGCCTCAGTCTACAGGATAAGAATCACCAATGGGAGCCACTTCTCACTACCCTCCCAATACCCAGGGGACATCAGGGAAGCCTGAGGGACTCTGTATCCTTTTCTTCCCTGTAGAAGGTCCCATCCCACCATGGATGCATTTCACCACTTCTTTTTGAGGTGACCCTGAGAAAAGAAGAGTCCTCAGTCCCATTCTGGGATTTCTTACTAGGGGTGAAGTCTGTGTGCTTGTCTTCCTTCAATTCAAGGGAACAAGAGGCAGTGACCAGGACCCCTGAGTGTTCTCAGGATCCTTGAGTCTTGAAGGAAAGGTCAGTGGTAGCCAGGCGAAGGGAGAGGAGGGCCTGCAGGCAGAGGGAGCATGTGGGTGAAGGCCTGCTGGTGCTGGGAGGAAGGCTCAGGCAGGATGGGGCAGAGAGTGGCCGCCAAGGGAACAAAGGCAGGAGAACAGGATGCATGCTCAGAGGGACTAAAGAGGAGAAGGGGCAGGGCTGAGGTGGGAGGAAAGTGTGAACTCAGCAGAACAAGTAGGAGGGTCTGTACTAGGAGGGTGCAGCACCAAGGACCTGGGAGAAGGGACCAAGAGGGTCCCAGGAGAGGAGGAAGGGCAGGAATGGAACCAGAGTTGCACTACCTCCATCTATTTCCTAAGAGGCTGTGGCAGGCTGACCCTGGAATTAACCTGGGCCACCAGGTTAACCTGGAAGGCCACCTTACAGCCTTCCAGCAGCCTGCTGTTCACAGACACATCCCCTAGCTAAGGAGTAACGAGGGTTTGCAGTGCCCAGGTTGGGTTCCAAGAGCTGTGTCACCACCCCAGTGGTCCACCCCACCCAGACTTATAAAACCCAGTCATGGGAAAGGGGCCCTCCCCATCCCATGCAGGACTAAACAGGAAGATGCACTTCCTGTCAGCAATGCCCAGTCCTCCAGGGACCCCCCACTGGAGCTGGTAGGCTCAAAGGAGGGACAGGCCTGGCCATCTGTGCTCACTGTGCAGTCTCAGTAAACATCACTGAATGACCTCTGACCTCAGGGAAACTGGGGTGCCAGTGAGTCCCTTACTCAGTACCTGTTTATTGAGGTCTCCTTGGAAGGGGTGCTTCAGTGACCCTGAGGACACTGAGGGGGGCTAGTTCCCTGCATCCTGGGCCAACTGGGACATGGGAAGGCGCAACACCCAAACAGCTGCCTTGTAACTGAGGACGCTTGCTCCACCCTCCTCCCCAGGATCCCTGTGAGGACACAGGAGAGGGCGTCCCAGAGGGCTTGGAGCATGGAGGAATTTTCTAGCCTTCCCAAACATACATGCCATGGGGCTTTGTGTGAGCTGGTACTGAAGGGTTCAGCCTCTCGGGCTTCACCTGCACTGGAATCCCATTTGCCCCCGTTTCTAGTGGTGTGATCATGAGCAAATCCACTGCTCAACTCTTGACTCTGAGGACATGAAGGGCAAGAGGCCCTCGTGGGGTTGTGAGAGGGGAGAGGCCCATGGGGGCTTCCACCGCTGTAGTCCTCCCTCCTCTATAATGTACAAACCAATGTGGATTCAATTGAAGGTTCTCCTGGGAAGGTCACAGCATTCCCATCCCATCTGACCAAGACACAGGATCGTGTGGGCATCAGAGAGCCAAGACTTCTGTGGTCTGAGCAAATGGACACCCAAACCCAGACTTTGTCCTTCCTCACCTGAACGCAGGGGAGAGCAGGGATCCCTCGAAAGCACAGTGGGGCGGGGCACCCAGACCCTGGCAGCTCACTGCGGGCCAGCAGTTGGAGCAGGGAAAAGTGAGTTTTGTGGGGAAGGAAGGCTCTGAACTCTGCCCCCTCAGGGGAGCCGGATGGAGGTGTGGGGACTGGCTCTGGGGGCAGCTGGCAAGTACCTGATGCCTCTCCACCTGATTTCTCTTGGAAGTAACGTGCCCCAACTTGTCGTTTGGATGGAAGTCTTTCCTTATGGGGGGATTCCTCAAGGTGTCTCACGCACCACCTGGAAAGCAGATCCCCCTTTCCAATCCCTACCTCCTTCTTCTGCTTGGAAACCGTCAGTATGTCTCCAGAGTTCCCACAGCCAGCCTGCAAGTTGCTTCCCCATTCTGGCCTCCCAGGAACCTGGCCAGTTTCCCTCAGGAGCCCAGCAAGCTTCCACATAATCCCCAGGAGAGCCCAGCCCACCTTTCAGGTTCCCCCTCTGCTTCCCTCCCCACTCTGCAAAGCCTGGCCCACCCAAGCTCTCTCCAGACAGTTTCACACCTCGGACAGAGCTCTCTCTCTGTCTTGCCTCGAGCCATTAAACACTCCCAGCCCCAGCCTCTCACTTCCTAGTTACATGACTCCCACAAACTATCGGATCCCTCTTAGCCTCCATTTCCTCCTCTGAAAAATGGCACACAAAGCCCACAGCATGGTGTGAGCCATGAGCAGTCACCCACCAGTGGAATCCCACCTCCCCACCCTGTTAAATGTTGTATGTTTCATTCTCCCACAAGATTTTATTTTCCCTGGGGATGCATCTTACACTCCTCCCTCCCTTCCTCTCCAAGTCCTTGGCTCGGTGCTGAGCAAACTGAATGCTTCAAAAATGCAGTAATATATCAATTAAGAGGATGCCTCCAGAAACAAGCTTTGTGGGGTGCTCCACAGGGGTGGAAAAAAGATGGATCCTGTCATTGCACACCAAGAGGGCCCTGAAACTCCTTGGCTCCAAAGGGCTCCCTGTTGGTGGTCAGGAAGCTGCCTACAAAGCCCCTCCCAGCAAACCCTACTCCCACGGCATTTCCTGGGGCTCCCGGTGCTCAGGTGCTCACCTGATTCACCTGATTCACCAGGTGAGAGAGATGAGAGTTCTTCAGGAAGGAATTCATCCAGGAAGCTCTGCACAGGCTTCCCAGAGGAGGGACAAATGGCAGTTGGCAGGGTGGGGGCAGAAGCACCCCAGGCAGAGGGGAAAGATGTGTACAGAAGTAACCGAAAAGTTAAGAACTTCTTTCACTTCCTGCTCAACTGCTCCAAGTGGAACCCCCTCATCCCCACCCATGTCCTCTCAGACCTGGGCTTCCTCTGGTGGTATGATCCATATAGCACAACTTCTGAGGCTGTGGGTACTGTGGTGCAGGGGCACATCCCTGGGGACCGCAGGGAGGACCAGAAACAGGTCAGGAGGCCAGGGGACACTCCTGGCCTCCTTGTTCTCCCTGACTGGCCCCTCACTAAGCACCTCCAGCTCCAGCTCTCCAAAGCTCCCTGGGGGAAAAGGCCGAGTCAGCATTCTGGCCAAGACTCCCTCCTGAGGCCTGGCTTTAAATGTGGGCTGGGGTTCCAGGCTCCACAAATGGCCATCCTCTTCCTCCTCCCTCCCAACCCTCCTTCACAGAGTGCTGAGGCTCAGGAAGGAGTGCAGGGAGGCCTGTGCACTGTGTGCTTTGTGTTTGTCCAGCCTGAAATTCCAGGTTGGTCTGGAATTCAGGAAGGGACTCTTTAGTGAGAATGTGGGTCGCTCTGGCCCCACTTTCCTTCCCCTGGACAGATGTGAGTCTTTGATGCCCATGGCACAAAAGCCCAGGTCAGAGGCTTTCCAGGGGCTGTCTGGTCCTTGCACAAAACTGCATTTACTGTTCTGGCTGTCCCCTTTCATTCACCCCAACCCCGAATTAAATATAAAGCAGGAGTTGGTCCCAGCACCCAGCTGCTTTTACTCCTGTCAGTCCCCAAGAAGTGGATCTTTTCCTTTAACCCTCAGATTCTTGGCGATGGATCTGACTGTCCCCACATTTTGCTGTCACCCCTTGAAAAAGCGGCAGGAAGACAAGGGTACAATTTGGGTTTTTTTTTTGGTTGGTTTTTTTTTGGTCGAATGTTGGCATCTTTAGCAGCTCTTTTGCCGCTCAAGATCTGTCCACTCTGGAGGGGCGCCAGCTTGGCCAGCATCACCCCCCCCACACACACACACACAGAGGCATGCACGCACACAGGCGGGTGTCCGGCCTGTCGTTTCATCTTCACGGTATAAACTGCCCCACAGAGCTCGATTGGAGTCTGCGGATGCCTCATGCCAAAAGCCGTCCTTGAAGACCAAGTGTGGAAAAGAAAATCTATACGGCCCCCCGAGATGCAAGACGGGCGGGAGAACCCCTGCGCACCGGTGCTGCGAAACCCTAACAGCGCTCCAGCCAGGGACCGAGCCCCTGCTTTCCCCGGGCGGGCGCGCAGGGCCGGCGCCGGGTGGTCCGCGAGGCCGGGCGGGGGTCCTCCCAGCCCGCCTTCCCCAGGCGGCGAGCCCCCGGCGCCCCTCCCCCGCCGCCCGCCACATCTGGTTCCACTCAGGTCCTCCCCCACCTCCGGGCGCGCTCCTCCTCCCCTCTCCTCCCCCGCTCTCAGAAGAGCCGAGCGGAGTTTTAAAACCCCAGTCACACACACGCACACGCACACGCACACACGCTCCGGGGAAGGGAGGGGGAGGAGGGGAGGAGGGGAGGGCTGGAGAGGCCCGTTTCCCGCGCCCGGCCCCCGAAGTTGGCCAAGTTGGCAGCGCCTTACCCGGGAGGGCGGCGGCGGCGGCGGCCCCGGGAGGGTTGAGGTGCAGGCCCCCCAAGAGCAGGACGCAGCGCAGCAGGTGACGAGGCCAGGGTGCGGGGGGCTGACGGATGGGCCCCATCCCCGCGGCGCTCAGCGGACGCGGGGACCGAGGGGGCGCAGGGGGCGGCGCGCTGTGGCAACCCTGGCGCTGGCTGAGGTGGCTGAGGGGCTCGCGTCCTCCTCCGGGTTGGGACGAAGTGATGCCTCCCGGGGAGGAGGAGGGAAGAGGCAGGCCGGGCGGAGGGAGGGCGGAGGGAGGAGCGCAGAACCCGGGAGGAGGGTTGGAGGGGCAGAGGGGAAGGGAAGCGGGCAGCGTGGGAGGGGAAGGGGAGGAGGCGTGGGGCTGGGGACCAGGCCGCAGAGAAAGCGTCTGGAGGGAGAAGGGGGAGGATTCGCGCGGTCAAGGAGGACCCCAGCGTGCGCTCTTTTTATCCCGGTTTCCTAATCTCTCCCCGCCGCGCATTCCCTCTCCTCTGTCCCGGCCTGGAGCCCCAGACGCTGCGTCACAACTCCCCAACTGGCGCGGGCGGGGAAGCAACTGCAAAACTTTCCGCAAACTTCACCGCGTGGCGGGACCTGGGCTGCGAAGCCCCGCCAGCTGAGGGCGGGGGCGCGCAGCTGACCTAGAGTGGCCAGACCGGGCCGCCAGCACCCCCTCCATCCCGGCCAGATCGGACCACCAGCACCCCCTCCATCCCGCCTCTTTCTGCCAAAATTTCTAGCCGCCAAGCATCCGCTGCTTCTTTGCCTAGGACCCCTCCCCCGGTCTGGAGGAGAGGGGGCGGGGCCCTGGGTCGGGCCACCAGGGCGAAGAATGGGGGAGGGTAAGGCAGGGCTCCAGTTTAGTGTGCCTAATGCTAAATTCTTGCCCTTACTGTTATAGCATTTATGTGACCCCTGTGTCATTGTCACTGGCTCAAAAGGAATGTAGCACCTTTGCTGGTTGGGGCTGCATCCAGAAACCTAGAGGAAATCTGTCCACTTGAGGTCCCAGAAGACCGTCATCAACTGGCCAGTAGCAAAGGACCAAATGGAAATTTCATAAAAGGGGAAGACAATCCAGTTATTAAGGATTATGCAACAGGTCACAGCATTGCAGAACACTGGAGGGAGTTGGGATGCTGGAGCAAAGCCCCAGGTCTACCTCATATTCCCTAAGCAACCCTCATATTCCCTTAGAAAAGTCACCTGTAATCTCTGGGCTAAGCAGGACTGAGACATTTTGGAGATCCTAAATGCAAAGGACACTCATGTTCTCCCACTCCAAGTAATCAAATAAATACACTATGAAACGGTAATATGAATTTTATTGTTTTCCTGGGCTGTCCACCATGGTACTTTTTTGGAAAAAACAAGTTGGGCTTTTCTTTTTTTATGACTCTGGCCTTGGGTAATCTAACCCACCACTTAGCTCCTCCCATCTGTGCCAGCTGAGATTCTTGGCAAATAATAAGTCCAGTGATTGCATGCCCCCAAGGCAGCACCCACTGAAGCCCTCCTGCCTTGGAAAGGCTCCACTAGACACACTGTGACCCTGAAAGATGGTTGGCAGCCACACCAAAACTCCCTGTCATTCCATGGCTACATGGCTACATGGCTGAGAAGTCCAGGTGGCTTTCTGGAAACTGCTTCTTCGATGCCCTGTGGGGTGCGTCTTCTTGGTGTGGCATGTCCTGTAACACCCCAGGGCTTTGCACACGATTAGCAGAGCTGGGGCTGCCCACAAGATCCTCCTTTTGGCCTTCTCTCTCCCAGCCCTGTTATCTGCACGGGATTTAAGGATTTGCCATCTTCAGCTGAGCCACCCCCTTCCTGTCTGAACAGCCCAAACTCAGGATACTTCTGGAATGGGGTTGGATCTCCCCTTTTCCACCAGCCTGAATAGGTTTTGGCATTCCCCCACTGACAGAGCAGAAGCCAACTTCCTGATATCACCGGAGTGTGATGTGGCTCCAGCGTGTCCACCACTTGCCAGCACAGGGTCCACTGTGTCCAGCACAAGAGGTGTGCTTGTTCCTGTCCCCCACACTCACTGAGCATGTGCTGCTCTCCTATGCCAGCTGTCGGGAGATACAGATGAGCAGGCACAGCCGCAGCCCCATCAGCTTCATTAAGTAAGGAAAAACAGAAATTTTTGTTATATTCCAGGCAGAGAAGATCCTGCTCAATGGCTGAGGAGCATGAAAGTGTACTGTACTGGCCTGGACAGAGGGTAGTTCAAGCCACTGAGGCCCTGTTCTGGTCTCAGCAGAAAGGGAGACTTCCTGCTCCAGCGCACCAGGGTTGCTTACTGATGATCATCTGTCTGGGCACAAGACTCCCACCGCCATCTGCCTTGGATCTTAAGCTTTAAGGGCAGAGAGCGGGGCCACATCTGGGCAATCCTCTGGAGAATCCAGCCCAGTTTCCTACTTCTTAAAGATTCTACATAGGCTTGTTAACAGAACATGGCCACAGTTTGCAGGAGGCTTGAGCGTTGAGAGGGCTGGGGCTTTCGAGGAACCCAGCACCCAGATCCTCATCTGTTTTCAAGAAAGGCCAGAGTCCTCTGTGCCCAGGCCTCCTCCCCACTCCCATGAAAGCTTGCTGAATGCTCTTTACTGAGGGCCTATGAGGTGCCAGGCATCAGGCCAGATGCTTGGGACTTAGTGAGGTTTCTGACTGGTTCCAGGGGATTTTTGCCAAGAAAATACTTGCTATAGTGGAATCAATACTGAGAAATGGCTTTCCACAGGACCTGGGACAGGAGGAGGGGGACGCTGTGATTTCATTAAACCAGTTTAGTAAAAGGAGCACAGACTTGGAGTCAGACCCAAGTAAGAATCGTGGCTCCATTTACCAACTTTGTGACCGTGAGCAAGTTAGCTTACAGTTCTTATTTGTAAATGGGCAACCTTATTTTCTATCTTCCTTTGAGATTTGGACATCAGGGTATCTCCCTACAAATAATATCCCTTCATCTAGCCTGCCTCTCCCTGCACCCTCCCCACTGCCTTTGAGATCTGCACAGGCTGGGCATGGGTGGCGCACATGTGTAATCCCAGCACCTGGGAGGCTGAGGCAGGAAGATAGTGAGTTCAAAAGCCAGTCTCAGCAACTTAGCGAGGCCCCAAGCAACTCAGTGAGAGCCTGTCTCTAAGTAAAATACAAAATAGGGCTGGGGATGTGGCTCAGTGGTGGAGTGCCCCTGGGTTCAATCCTCAGTACCAAAAAAAAAAAAAAAAAAAAAAGATCTGCATGGGTCAGATGTATCAGAATTGGGACACTGGATGTCACAAGAGAACAATACAGCCTCCCCTCATTGTCCCGACATCTCAAGTGTTTTAACTGTGGGCAAAAATGGCATCCCGAAGTGTAAATGAATGCAGGCAGAAGCATCTCCATGCTCACTGTGGCTGGCTAAAAACCCCACGTTCACAAACAGCCCAACTTGGGGCACTGAAGTCCAGGCCAGGGCATGAGAGCTGAGTTCCCGTTCTGTTCTGCCATTCACTTAGCCACATGTCCTTGAGCAAGTCACTTCCCTTCTGAGCCTCAGGTGCCTCTAAGGATCATGTTTTGGTATGGTTACTCACTGTGCTTAGAGGTTCCTTGGCATGAGTTTCCTCTTCCCTGGTTCTGGGGTTTAGCAGCTTCTGCCACTGGAGGGCACCCAGGGGAGCAGAGTGCCCCTCGAAGGCCAGGCCTACAACACAAGCTGAAGAAAAGGGAGCACAGGCAGGGAGGAAGAAGGCAGCTGGGTGGGCAGGCAGGGTGGGAGGCTGTAAGAAAGGAAAGACTTGGCCAGCTCTTGCCTGAAGCAACTCGAGAAAGGGGTGTGACCCTTTCTCAGCTGGCAGGACTGCCCCACCCTGCACCCTCTCCAGGCCAGGGCCAAGCATGGGGCTAGGTTGGGTGCAGCCCACCCTTTCTACCAGCTCCTGGCTATGGCATCACAAACAGAAGGCCACAGGGCTCCACTCAGCAAGCCACCTGCTCCACAGCACCAGAAGACAGCAGACAGGATTCACATAGCCCCAAATGGCAAAGTTTGACTCTGCCTGCTCCAGGCTGTGCAGCCTTGGGTAAGTCCAATTCCCCCACATCCATGTTCACTATGGAGTTCTGTGGTCTGTCTGTCTTCTGTTGACCGAACTATCCCGTTATGGCCACAAACCAAACTTGAGAAAATTCTGCCCACTTTCTCCAGATCTTTCCCTTCCTCATACAGGTAACACCTAGAAGGGTTTCCCCATCTCAGGAGGGCCTCTGAATGTGGGTCCACTTACTTTCAACACAGGCCTGTAGTGTAAAAGACCACACTTTCAGTGACTCCCAACTCTGGCTACAGATGGTTACCTCACAGCGCCTTCCAGGAAGAAGGGGGCGTAGACTTCCTCCCCAGGTCTAGGAGTCCAGACTCTGACTCCCAAGAACTTGGGACACAAACTCCCACTTAGAGGAGCCACAGGAATGTCGTCAGCTGTCAGCAGGGCCCTGGAGTAAGCTCAGAGCAAGACGGCTTAAGGACTCAGAGCCCAGGCTTCAACCGGGGTCACAAAACTAATGTCTTTCAGATAGTCACTGGCTCTGGTCTCCACTTGGGAGCTGGAATAGGTAGGAGCAAGCTGGCTACTGGAATTCAGAAAGGGACAGAAGTTAGCCTGAGGCACTACACAACCAAAGGAGGGGACCATAGAGTTGAGCTGAAGAATAAGTTAGAGTGGGACGTAGCCCTAGAATTTTCTACTGCCCTACCCAGTGAGTGCGAGGAGAGGTGCTCTATGAAGGCCTCCCCAGTCTGGAGCTACAGTGCCTCTGAGCCTATTCCTGCATTGGGGATTGGCCTGAGCCAGGAGTCCAGGCTGCCTCTGGCCACAGCTCTGGCTGGCTGGCAGCTTCTGCACCTCCTTTGTTCTTCAACATGCTGTCCTTGCTGCCCCTCTCCCGTGCCTCCATTTCCCTAACTCAGGAAGAACAGGTGGGGTGAGATTTTTCTCTAGTTTCAGCACCTGAACCTCTGAAGCAAGGCTGGGCCCATCAACAATGGCCCAGAGGGTGTAAAGGCAAAGGGTGGCTTTGTGGGTGCAGAACTTCTCCAGATCCAGCCTTCCCTAGGCCTCTGGCAGAGTAGAGTCCTGGACCAAAAAAGGAGTCAGGTGGCTGTATTCAGCTGGCCCACCAGCCCCAACCCAGCCCCAAGTGGCTGGCCAAACCTTTCCCAGTCCTCAGTGGAGCAGCAAGTAGTAGGTGGGGCACCTTGGAGGCCCTGCAATGTGTTCCAGCTGCCTAGAGGGTGGTGATCAGCATTTTAAAAAATGAAATAAATGTCACAGTGCATTGCATGTGAGTGAAGTTCTATTCTGTGGAATATGTACTGGGTGGAGATGTGAAGTATACCATGGAGTATGAACCATTAAGCAAATCTGAAAAACACTGCTGTTGAGGACCAGCCACCCTGGCCCCCAGTTATTCCTGCTCAGTCCCTGACCAAAAAGCACTGCCTCTAACACATCGCCCCACCTTCTTGTCTCACCTCCAGGGTCCCTCACCCACCTGGAGAGGGCTCTATTTGCCATTCACAGACACTTCAGCAGGCCATACTGGCTGGAGTCCTTCAGCCAGGGCCTGGCTCACTGTAACCACAAGATGGCAGGTGAGGTTGGACAACGTTGACCCATTCCTGCTTATCCAATCAGGACACTTAAGAGCAAGAAGATACATTTTCTAGCGGTAGGGCAGGATTGTGCCTTCCTATCTATAGACTACAGAACCAGATCTTGGGGAACCTTCAGCACTAATGTTCTGTGAAGCCACACCCCCATTTCCCCACCTAAATTCACTTCCAGCCTGGACTGAGGGGACACGGATTCCACCCAGACTGGCTGGACCTCAAAAGTACTACTAGCCAGGAGGGAGAGGAGGGACACAGTGACAGGATCAGGGCAAAACATGCCTGGATGAGGGTTGGCCTAATTAGGGCAAAACTACAACTTCTGCTGGGGATCCAAGCACAACCTTTACTCAGCCAACTCTCCCCAAAGATGGCACTCAGAGAATCCACCTGACAAAATTTTCAACCTGCAGTCCCCTTCCCAGTCACTGCAGCTCTACCCCACGACTGTCACCAACCCCCATGGGCATTTGTTTCCTGGTTGTAAAATCAGTGAGATGCTTCCATCTTGCCTATGCCGAGGTTAAGAAGCAACCCAGCTGAGAAACTTCTTTGCAAAGCAGAAGTGCTGACTCCCTTCCCTTTGCCCCTCCTCAAGATTAAATTGTTGAGTTGCACAGGAGGCCACCAGTGCTGGCTGCTCCCTGAGGCTAGCAGGGCTGAGATTAGCAGAGTCCTCTGGCTGCACACTTCCCACCACACCCAGGAGGCCTGACCCAGGGCCAGTGGGGTGGGGCCCAGCCAGCCAGCCAGCTGCTCTCTGACCTCCTCTCACCACAGGGTCTCCTGCTCAGAGCCTCACACATACACACATCCCTTTACTGACTCCAGCCCCTGCTGGGCTCCTCCAGCACAATAGCACTCTTGTATTCTCTGCCCCCAAGAGGTCTCAGACCTGCTCCCAGGCCTGCCTGTTTTCCCAGCCTCTGGCAGGTTCCCCCAACCCACCCGCAAAGCTCACCAGCAGCCACTCCCTCTTGAACTCTCCTCCCTGCAAGCTCTACATTACTCTCTCCTCCCCAGTCCTCCCAAGAGCTGGGGCAGGCCAGGCCCAGGTTCTTCTCACACACAACACATCCCCATCCAGGCTGTCGCTTAGATTCAGAAGCAGTCTCAATTAAGACACTGATACTGAGTTATCGTATTTTAAGAAGCGACCCAGGATGAGAATCTTCACTCAAAGCAGGGAATGGTTCTTGAGTGTACTTTCAGGCACCTGTATAATAAGGGGCCCTTGTTGTTGGTCCCCATCACAACAGCTGATATCTGACAATAGTCCTAGAAGAGTCCAGAGTTTAAAATCAATTTTATCCCCAATGTATAAAATAAAACAGGTCTCATGTCTGACTTTCAATTGGGTGAGTTCAGAAGAGGGCTGGGGGTGGAGTTCAGTAGTAGAGCACTTGCTTAGCATGATGGAGGGCATGAGTTTGGTTAAAAAAGAGGCCTGACTGCTACCACTCAGAGGATCCTGGCTAGACAGTCCCTGTGGTGTTCTCAAAAGTTAACCTGCCTTAGCATCATCTGAAGGTGACATCAGAAAGCTAAGCCCCACCTCTAGTTTCTGATCAGTGGGTGGAGTGCGGGCCTGAGACTGCACTTTTAAGAAGCTTCCTGGTGAAGCTGATGCTACTGGTCATTTTGAGAACCACTACCTATAGGATACTTCTCCCAGACTCAGCCAGAAGCATTCTTAGAGTCAGAGTAAGAGACCCACTAACCTAGGAAGAGACTGATGTTGACCCTCAAGTTGGAGGGGTCATTTCTGGAAGTCTGCATCACCCACCCAAGGTCAAAGCACCACCCGACACAATGGTGAGTAGGAGTTCTAACTTCAAACCCATGAACTTGGGGGTTCCAGGACCAGCTAACTCTTGTACTTGGTCTTGTGGTCCCCCCCCCCTTTTTTTTTAATTTAAATACTGGGGATTGAACCCAGAGGCACTTAACTACTGAGCAACATCCTGGCCTTTTTTAATATTTTATTTTGAGACAGGGTCTTTAAGTCACTGAGGCTGGCCTTGAACTTGCACTCCTTAGATCACATTTTTGATCCCCCTCTTATGTGCCAGGTCCTTTACCTATCTTATTGCTACTCCTTACTTCTACAGAGCAAGGAGATATCCCTAAAGTTTGCAGAGGTGGGATTTGAACCCAGACATAATTTTTAAGTTCAGCCTCTTAATCTCAGAGGGATTCTAACTCAAGAAAGGAAAACAGATGGCTTGGGCAATTTGAAGTAAGGGAGGAAAGGAAAGAAGCTCAGAAAGAAACAAGAAAATCACTAAGGTGGGTTCAGCTAGTTGAAAACTTTGCCTTAGAAGAAGTCAATGCTTGCTTCTAGCTCGAGGATTCTGAGATAACTATGTTTAAAGAGCCCTATTTTCTAAATTAAGGAACATAAGAGCTCTTTGACTGCTAATCTTAGCTGGAAGAAAACCTGTCCTTCTCAGACTAGACAGGAGGAGGGGGACACACTTCCAAAAGACAGATGGTATGCCAGGTCAACCACAGAAGTGGCTCTTCTGGTGATTCTCTTCTCAATGCTGCCCATCCACCAATGGAAGGGCCCAAATCCCTTCCCTCCATCTCCGGCATTTCATCTCTTACCGGGCATTCCATCACTTCCTGGGCCTGGGCCCCCAACTCCTGGATATGAGCCACCAGCTGGCCCTTCCCTCTCTGTTCACTGTGGTATCCCACCAACATGCCTAGTTCTTAGCACATCAGAGGCATAAAATGCATTGCGTGAATCGATACATTCCCACTATGCCTGCAGTGTCCAGGGGACTCTGCTGACTGCCAGGACCCTGCCATCTAACATACTTGATGTTAAGGGCTATGTCTGGAAGTTGGAGAAATAGAGTAAAATCAAGAGCCTGGGGAATTCTCCTCTTAAAACTTTAATATCCTTCCTCCTCCTGGGAAAGGCCAGAACAGTCTGGCTGGGTTTAATTACAAATTAATAAACACTTGTGTCACTCTGTAAAATAAATCACCACTGTGGCAATAGTGGCTATCCTCAGAGAAGATGAAGCCCACTGCAACCGAGTCTGTCGTGGAAAACCCAACTTAGTGATCTTACTGGCTCCTTCCAGGACCAGAAAAGGTCATGGTCTGTGTGCTCTCTGGGGCTGGCCCACAGTGGAAAGATGTCTTGCTCTGACTTCGCCAAGCCCAACCAGGCCCTAGACCCAATCAAAGCAAGGGGAGATAGTGTCTTCTTCAAGATGAGGGGAGAAAAAGCAGATGGACAAGTCAAGTCCTGAGCTTCACTGATCAGCCCGTGGGAAAAAAAGAAGACAAGAAATTAGAGAAAAGGCATAAAGATGAACTTGTAATTTCAATGATAAAAAGTCAATTAAAAAACTAAATTGCAGACAGGCACCGTGGTGCATGCCTATAATTCCAATGGTTCGGGAGGCTGAGGCAGGAGGTCAGCCTCAGCAATTTAGCAAGGTCCTAAGCAACACAGTGAGAACCTGTCTAAATAAAATATAAAAAAGGGCTAGAGATGTGGCTCAGTAGTTAAGTGCCCCTGGGTTTAATCTGTGGTATCAAATAAACAAATAAAAAACTGAACTACAAGATCACTGTAGAGGGCTGGGGATATAGCTCAGTTGGTAGAGTGCCTGCCTTGCA
>JAJEJO010001430.1:41481-63106 GCA_020662805.1 Glaucomys volans
TCCTGAATAGTCTCCCTGTTTCATAGAGATAGGAGAAAGACCAAGGAGAAGTTAAAGGGGACACTGTCATCTGGATTAACAGCTTGGCCCGGGAAGTATAATCAAAATGTTAAGAGTTCAGAGGAGCTTCAGGACTCTCATCTGGCTTATAATCAGAGCCTAATGGAATCACCGAGACACATAAACACTGAAGACTGAAATAGGAATAAATATACACAACTGAAGCCGTGTGAATTTATAAGTTATACTTACAAGGGAAAAACAAACGTGAAAATTCATTAGATGTAGTTTACTACCCAGTGTTATTGTTCAAATAACATCACCTCGATCAGAGATAACAGACAAGAGATACTTTCTGACATGACTGCTCTAGTATAAAATGTAAAGCATGCTTTCATTAACAACAACTTTAACTAATGGGTAGTTAGAAATAAAGTCTAGGGATTTTCTAAATTTTATTCTTAGGACCCTTGAGAATGATCTTGAAAAGACTGTTCACTGTAAACTACTTCATGTTAAATCTCTACACATATGAGAATCAAAACCCATTCTGGATCTAACTGAGAATAGCAAAAAAGCATGTTTTCAATGGTCCAGCAGAATTTGTTAGGTAGTCTGTACTTGAGAATTTGTGCTTAATGCATAAAGCTTTTATTAGTAAATCTGTATTTTCTTTGAACCACTACTTTTGGGATTCCATTTAATAGTACTCAATGATTAACTCCAAGAACGAATCCACACCAACGTATGATGAATACATGCCACAGAAGAAGCAAGTCAAGCTGCTGCCTCACCCTTCTTCCTTACCTTCCTTCCATATAGACACTGGTAGAAGATCACACCCACTGACCAGACGTCAACTTTATTTGAGATCTTTGGTGGTTCTTTCCCAACCACAAAACACTCTGGTGGCAAATACCTAGGAGAAAAGATAAATAAAAATTCTTAGAAAAGTGAATATATAAATCTAAGGTACAAAAAGGCAAAATAAAAGATACTGTTGATAACAGCAATAGCTGGATTTTAAAATAAACTTAGAAAAATATGACAGTCAATGAAAAGATCTAGGAAGATGGCAATGCCCATATAGGCATTGAAATACACTTCTCATTTTACAGAGAGAAGTAAATTTTCTCCCTAGTCTGCAGTGTCCTTTCCTAGAGCTATACTTAATCCAAGTGTAAAACATTTTTTTTTTTTTTTGGTGGTCTGAGGGCCTTGCCCATGCTAGCCAAGCACTCCACAACTGGGCTACACAAACCTTTAAAAAAAACCTCAACAGTTTTTTTTTTTTTCCAATATATTTTTCAGTTGACAATAGACCTTTATTTTATTTATTTATATGCAGTGCTAAGAATTGAACCCAGTGCCTTTCACATGTCAGGCAAGTACTCTACCACTGAGTCACAACCCCAGCCCCTCAACAAGTTTTTAAAGGAGATAGGGACACAAATGAAAAGGCTTTCCTTCGACAGTCACTTTATCAACAAACATTAAAATATAACTAGAAATGGTTTCCTTTCCTGCTGCCTGAAGGAGATGTCTCTAACATCAATAAATGATTTGCTTTTGTTTTTTGATGCTGAGGATTGAAATCAAGGCCTTCACTGAGCTATGCACTCCCAGCCCTTAAAAACTAGTAAGTGTTTTCTTTTGTTTGTTTTGGTACTGGAGACTGAACCCAGGGACACTTTATCACTGGGCTATATCCCCACCTCTTTTCACTTTTTAAATTTTGAGACAGCGTCACACTAAGTTGCTGAGGGTCTCACTAAGTTGTCCAGACTGGCCTTTAACTTGGTCTTCCTGCCTCAATCTCCCAAGTAGCTGGAACTACAGGTGTTGCCACTATGCCCAGAAAAAATAATAATAAATTAATTCAGGACTCAGTATAAATCTGGGGAGGGGGGTGGCTATTCTGCCCCGTTTTGTTTTTTCGGTTTTTTTTTGGTACCGGGGATTGAACTCAGGGGGGTGAAAACCAGTAAGCTGCATTCCCAGATCATTTTTATTTTATTTTATTTTTGGTACTAGGGATTGAACCCAGGGGCACTCCACCACTGAGCCACATCCCCAGCCCTGTTTTGTATTTTATTTAGAGACAGGGTCTCGCTGAGTTGCTTAGGGCCTCGATAAGTTGCTGAGGCTGGCTTTGAACTTGTGATCCTCCTGCCTCAACCTCCCAAGTGCTGGGATTACCGGCGTGCCCCACCATGCCAGGCAATTTTTATTTTTTATTTAGATACCAGAGTCTCACTGAGTTGCTTAGGGTCTCAGTTGCTGAGGCTGGCTTTGAACTTGTGATCTTCCTGCCTCGGCCTCTGGTGTCGTTGGGATTATAGGCGTGTGCTGTATTCTGCCTTGTTAAGGTAGCCTCTTTGTGAAATCATGACTAGAATTAACTCCAATATAAAATCAAGGGTGAGTTGGTGTGATGGTGCATACTTGTAATCGAACTCCGTGGGAGGTTGAGGCAGGAGAATCACAATTTCAAGCCAGCTGGGGCAACTTAGCAAGATCCTGTCTCAAAATACAGGATTTTTATAGCACTTGCATAGTATGTACAAGGTCCTGGTTTTGATCCATTGTACTACCAGCAAAAACAAAACAAACAAAAACAGGGCTGGGGTTGTAGATCAGTGTTAGAGCACTTGCCTAGCATGCGTGAGGCACTGGGTTTGATTCTCAGCACTGCATATAAATAAATAAATATCCATCAACATCAACAAAAATTAAAAATAAATAAATCGAAAGACATTAAAGTCCAAATTATTGAAAGATTTTATATTTTCTACTGTAAGGGGGTGATTGGGGGTTTATCGGCAGACTAACAAATAGTGCAGCAAAAGCCAATCAAACTTCTTGCTAGCACAACTTGTTCTCTCATCTAAAATCCTTCCCTCCCTACCAATGGTCTCTAAAGAAACCAGAAGGACCGCTGATCATATCAAATTGTAAGGTATGTAAAGTTAAGTACTTCTGGGCATTCAGGAAACCAAAAGAAATACACCTGGAGTCTTACTTTGGCACAATTAGAAGGTAGAATTCTGAAGAGAACAAATCAATTTCTGTAGATTTTTGTGATGGCAAAACCCATTCTGTGGAAAATTCCTCTATTTGGGACCCTCATTGTGCTCCTGATAAAAATCTAAACTTAGAGCTTAAAGGGCCCATAAGAGGTGAGACGCAGATGTTCCTTCTCCCATTTGCCATCTTTGTCAAATTTAGTTCAAATGAAAGGTTCTCTCTCTCTCTCTCTACATACATACATATATATACATATATATATATATATATATATATATATATATATATATAATTTGTCTGTTCATTTGTTTTGTGAGGTAGGAGTCTTGCTATGTTCCCCAAGCTGTAGCTGAACTACTGGTCTCAAGCAATCCTCCTGCCTCAGCCTCCTTAGTAGCTGGGAAAATAGACTTGTGCCACCATGCACAGTTTCCCCCATTCACTTGTCTCTTATTTTTCTTAAAATATTTCTGGATGATAAGGGCCTTTGACTAGATGATTATTTCACAATGAAAACTTTCAGTCAAAACGTGCTGAGGGCTAGGGGTATACTTCAGTAATATAGGGTGTGCTTATTAGCATGTAGGAGGCAGAGGGTTTGATCCCCAGCACCACAAAAAACAAAACCAAATAACCAGCAGGGCACAATGAGGAGTGTCTGTAGTCCCAGGTTTGGGGGGTTGGGGATGCTGAGTCAGGAGGATGGCTTGAGTCTGGCAGTTCAAGATGAGGCTGGGCAACACAATGAGACACTATCACAACAAAACAAAAACAGTTTCCAACTTATGGCACTAATAACATGCCTACAAAGTAAAGTTCTTAAAAAAACAAAACCCACATTGAAAAATGAAATACTGACCCAGAAATTACCAAGAAGGAAAAAAGTCAAAGAAATAAAAAATACAGGAAAAAATTCTAAAAGAACTTTCTTCAAAGTGCCACAAAAACCTCCCTGGATCCAAGCTTTCATAGTCTTGAATCTTTAATATACAAAACTTAAATATGATCTTAGATAAATAACAAACACAATGATCTTAGATAAATAACAAACACAATCTTGATTCTAAAATGATCATTTTAATGTGTTTATAACTTTTGGTGGAGGTGGTAGGGAAGATCAGGGATTGGTGAGCTCATCCAAAGGCAGGCACAATAATTTGGCAAGACTTCCAGAATATAAATGGCACTTGTACTTTATAGTGTAAGTCTGGTAAATCATTTTCTAGGTCTCAGTTTCTCCATCTATAAATGAAGAAATAAACTAGTTCTTCACCCAAATAATACTGAAAACAAAGATTCTCGTTTCCTGTCAAGGACTTTGGGAGGAAGAGTAAAGACAGTTCTATGCTGCTACACTAAACTGTGTTAAAACACACACACAGCTGTATTTCCATCACAATTAAATCCTTTCATAGAGAAATGATGTTCAAGGCATAGTCTATGGTTCACTTTATTTTAAAGAAGTAGTCAATGTAGAAGAATTCTGGAACTACTAAAAACTATAAGTAGTCACTCAGAATGTTATATTTCCCCAGTATATTTGTAGCTCTCTGGGTCATCTTAAGAGGATAACATATAGGGGATGGTGATTATGATAATGTTTCCACTGACACAGAGACTCTTCAAACCTTCAAAAAAATCTATAAAATTTAATTTTTCAGATGCCCCCTTTCTTACTTGTATTATGAAAAATCTTCAAACATAATCTAAAGTAAAAAGAACAGTAAAATAAACCTCGAATTAACCATTCTCCAGCTTTATTTTATTTTATTTTGTTTGGAACCAGGGATTGAACTCAGGGACACTCGGCCACTGAGCCACATCCCCAGCCCTATTTTGTATTTTACTTAGAGACAGGGTCTCAATGAGTGGCTTAGGGCCTCGCTAAGTTGCTGAGGCTGGCTTTGAACTTGTGATCCTCCTGACTCAGCCTCCCAAGTTGCTTGGATTACGGGCGTGTGCCACCACGCCTGGCTCTCCAGCTTTAATAAGCATCAACATATGGCCAATCTTTGTTCATACATACCCTTTCCCACAAACCCCTACCTAACAGACAACTTGGAAGAAAAATGTCTTTTTTTTTTGTTTTGGTGGTACTGAGGACTGGACCCAGGACGTCATGCATGTGAGGTTAAGCACTCTGCCACTGACCTACATCCCCAGGCCTTCGTATGATATTCATTTAAATTCCAATTGCTCAATCTTTTATAACTAAGCAATTAAAGCATTAGGTAGCAATAACATCACTATTTTAAACAAGGAAAAAAATGCACCTTTTAAAAAGAATGAGTTATCAAACACAAAGCCCAAATCTAAGTTCCAGCAAATTTATATAGTTGAGGTATAGACCTCTTTCCCAAATTTCCAACAGCAGATACTTTCTGCATCAGTTAGTGACAGGGACACTAACCCACAATAACTATCATACTGAATAAACACTGTAAGTGCAGCTTCTATTTTAAACCTCAAATTTCAGAGTATTAATTTAGAGGCTGACTCTTTACTATAGGCACCATCTCCACAAGCACAAGGAGCAACAGAAAGCAGAATGTGCACAGGGTGTTAACAGCCTCACTCTGCACTTAGTGAATGGCATGGCCTTCTTCCCTGTCTGCTTCCTTGTCAAGCCCTTCATTCCCAGTCAGTATTCTGCTAAGGCCCGGCGACTCCAGTCCCAAATTTAAGTGACTCCTGGCCCTGGGGTACAAGAGCATGCTACTCTTTCCTTAGTGCTAAGGAACCTTTCCAGGTTCAAAATCATAGATGCCAACATGTGGTTTTGTATAACCACCTTGGAAGGGAAAAGAAAGCTGTGTTAATGTGCTTTTACAATTACAAAGTTAAATGGCTTGATCACAGGTATGTTTTATGGTTCTCACTGTCAAAAGTAATAGCAAAGGGAAAAAGTAATAGTAGGCAGGAATAGAAGAGGTTATAGAACTGGTAGGCAAAACTAGCTGGAGTAGAGTGGTTGTGGGGAAGACAGGTGATAGTAGATGGTGAGAAGAAATGTATCCTACAACTTTGTAGAACATGGCTAACAGACATGGACAAACTTCTGGTAAACTATGCTCACTTTTTCTTGTATAGATTTCAAGGGCTGTTGTGTGTTTTTTCCATCCTGATCTTCACAATTCCTTAATTCTTGATAGTGCATCATCCTCAGGCAACTCTAGAAACAAATCCCTCATCCTATTGACCCATGGAGAGACCTCCATTTATACTGAAAAGAATTTGGGGCCATTCTTTTTATATACCACATGAGCAACCTCATTCTCTACTGACTTGTAAGGGCAGTCCCATAGAGAAAACATACATCTTAAAGACCTGGTCACGCATAAGCTCTCTCTCAAGGGTTTTCAAGAGAGGAAAGAAAAAGTAAGACAATTAATTAATACAAAGGGTCAAACTGCTGAAAAGACAGTCACATTATTTCTGCCTTAGTACATAGTATAGGAAATTGTTAATTACCAAGGCTTCTGTATGGCAGAGCCACATCTCCACCAGCCAACTTGCCAGGCCTCCTGGATACCTACCAATAAGTACCAGCACCTTGTGACGTTAGCTCCATGCCATCCACTGAATTGTAGCTATCATCATCCATGATCTTGGAAAGACCAAAATCTGTAATTTTTATCTCTCCACACGCTGTACCATTTACTAAAAGAATATTACCTAAAAAGATAAAAATCTTCATGAATAAGCAGAGACTTAACTTATTAAGAGAAAAATCCAAAGTAATAACAGACCAAAAGGGAACAACTGAACTCAAATTCCTGCACCATCCAAAACTTTGGAATAAACTATCTAACTCTGGAGAGTAGAGTCCTTGATGTCTACTGGAAACTTCCGTTTTCCAAGAATTACCTGCTTAATATGCGAAAACCATTACTATGAGCACTGGAAACAGAAATAACTTGCCAAAGTAATATATTACTTGTATAGTTGGTCAAAATGATGGGAAAGTTTCATTTGAACTTTAGTGAAATCTCTACCCTATTTAGAACAGTAATGTGTGTGTGTGCACATGCACGAGGTGGGGGTTAAAAAACATGCAAGGGAATGGAAGCTAGAATCACAGCGCCACCTACAGGTCATATGGCAGGAAAGTGCACTGAATTCATGGATGCAAAATCTCAATCATTTTATTATAATTAATTTTTCAGTTACCTGATTTATTTTAGAACATTAAAGAATAGTTAATAGTGCTTGGCGCAGTGGCACATGCCTGTAATCTCAGCAGCTCGGGAGGCTGACACAGGAAGATTGTGAGTTCACAGCCAGCCTCAGCAAAATTGAGGTGCTAAGCAACTCAGTGAGATGCTTTCTAAATAAAACACAAAACAGGGCTGTCCCCCCTGTGGCTCAGTGGTTGAGTGACCTGAGTTCAATCCCAGGTACCTCCTCCGAAAGAAAACAATAGTTAATTTAGTGAGATTAAACGTGTAGCTATCGCCGGGCGTGGTGGCGCACGCCTGTAATCCCAGCACTTGGGAGGCTGAGGCAGGAGGATCACGAGTTCAAAGCCAGCCTCAGCAACTTAACGAGGCCCTAAGCAACTCAGTGAGACCCTGTCTCTAAATAAACTACAAAATAGGGCTGGGGATGTGACTCAGTGGCCGAGTGTCCCTGAGTTCAATCCCTGGTTCCAACAACAACAACAAAAAAAATGTGTAGCTATCGGAAGAGTAAAGCATATTAACAACTTTCCACACTGGGAAATAAATGGGAACCATCTTCCTAATGCTCCCAACTGAATCTGTTAGAGTTGTCTACATGGAACCCATGTAGACTCTTAAAAAACAGCTGAAGATAACAAAAAATAGAGATAAAACTGAGTGTGGTGGTGCATGCATGCAATCCCAGCAGCACAGGAGGCTGAGAAAGACAGACTGAAAGTTCAAAGCCAGCCCTTAGCAACTTAGTGAGTTCTTAAGCAACTTAGTGAGACCCTGTCTCAAAACAAAAAAATTAAAAGGGCTCAGTGGTTAAGCAACCCTGGATTTAATACCCAGTACACACACATTCACATACCAAAAAAAAAAAAAAAAAGAGAGAGAGATAAGAAGTGTACATGCCCTATATTCTTTGCTGATAACTATCATGTAATAATCCTACAAAAAGATGAAACATTCTCAATTAAGGAAATGGGAGGCACATGTGCAAAATAAGTCATGTTTGGGGCACTTATCAGAGACTGGCCACTACATAGTGTGAATAATGAGAAAAAGCAAAACTAACTTGCCAGAGCAGTTCTTTCCCAATGGAACTGACATCATGGAGTACTGTGGCTCTGCAGACAACAGCCTTGTTTCTCCAGAGTGTTTCATCCGACCCACTCACCTGCCTAACCCAGCTTTAGAGCCAGGACTCCTTGCTTCCCACACCTACTGGGGCAAACTAGAGTCAGATGTTATGAGGCCTCCTTGGTTCCTGTCAAATTCTCTAACTGTATAAAATTAAAGGTCAATCAGAAGACTGAAAAGTCACCAATACTGTCTCCCAAAAGTTAGACATACCTGGTTTGAGGTCATAGTGTATGATGGGAGGTTTTATTTCATTTAGGTACTTTAAAGCATTCACAATCTGCATGATAATGGATCGGGCCTCTTTCTCCGACATTAATTTGTGTTGTTTCAGGTAGAAGTCCAGATCATTTCCCTCACAGTACTCTAACACTGTACAAAACCTAAAGACAAATAAACCAACATTTAACCATGAGATAAGAACAAGCCAATTAAGATGATCTAAACTTGTCCCGGAGAAAACTTTAGGTCATTAGCTTCTCACTCCTTTCTCTGTTCCTTAAAATACTCTTCCATTCTTTACTCAGTATCTGCAACCTGAGTGGTTCACAGAAGAAAAGTGCTTGCTCTCTTGAAGAAGAGCTTCATGCCCTCCCTGCTGGCATTAGCTCTGCTGAGAGTCACCATGGAACAGCTCTTCTGGACTCCAGAGTTGAAAACACTGACAAGAACTGTAAGGTATGTGAGTTAGACATCTTGTGAGGGTCTCCTTTACATACTCACACCTGCACACAATTCTAAACAACTATGCTGTGATCAAGTACACAATTCTCACTGTAAACATTTTATATAACCCTGAGAGCTGACTGTGAGGAAGAATATAGTTTGCCTAGGTCCCAAAAATTGGGTACATATTATGTATCTTGGCAGTTTGGCACAATGCTACACAAATGTTATTACATGGTATCAGGTCTATTTTTTCTTCACTTATGTCAACACATTTGTATACATCTAAGATCCACATTTAAGACTACATGTCATTAGTGGCTCATGTGTCTATCTTCCAAGGTGTTATAAACTGAAGTAGGGCTTTTTGAACTATTCCAATATCCCTGAGAGATGAGTACCTTTTGAACTATTCTAACTTGTAACAATGTTGGGTCTATTAGTCAGGGTCTAGCCAGGAAACAAAAAACACTTTAGTACAGGGTGGGGATGTAGCTCAGTGGCAGAGTTCTTATCTAGCAAGTGCAAGGCCCTGGGTTTGATCCCCAGTACTGCAAACAAACAAACATAAACCCCATACTTAACTAAGACCAAGGAGAAAGGTGAGGAAGGAGCTGAAAGGACACACTGATCAGTGAAGAGTCCCAGAGGTCATCTACAGCAGGGAGTCATTAGCATGCTAAGGCTAAAGGCCCAGAGGGAGGGCATGGTTCAACCAGAACCCAGGATCACCAGGGGAAACTGGAACTGTGGAGTGGGGATGGGGGGAGGAGATACTTCTGCATCTCTGCCTCCCTATCTGCTGGACATCAACTAACATATGAGCTTGGTAAGCACAGCCTACAAGAAAAAGGTAACACTGCTAGATGCAGAGCAGGGCAGGGTGAGGAAGAGAACTGAAACCACACAGGCTCAGGACTGTGAGCTCTGGGCAACTGGAGACTTTCAAAAAAGCACTGCAACTGATAGCAAACACTTGTGGTCTTGTGCAATCTAAAACCTGAACAATAGCTTATATGTCTTATGAAACACAGCAGGGCATGCTATCACTCCACTGAGAATAAATATCTGAAATGTATAGATGTTAAAATCTGAAACACACTTTCAGGATCAGTGGATCGATTCTTTGACCCAAATGCAAGCTAGAAATAACACTTCATTTTTAATACCCAAACAATTCTCAGGAGACATTCTAAAACAATGGTCTGGGGCTGGGGAAACAGCTCAGTTGGTAGAGTGCTTGCCTTGCAAGCATAGGGCCGAGGGTCCAATCCCCAACAAAGAAAAAAAAAAAAAAAAAAAAAAAAAAAAAGAAAGAAAGAAAAAAAAGGGTCTGACTTATTTTTGGTGAGAATTCATTGTACACAATAGGAAGAACAAAACAACTCAAAAGTAGTATGGAATCAACATATCACATTAAAAGTGAGTATATGCCGGGTGCAATGGTGCACACCTGTAATCCCAGTGGCTTGGGAGGCTAAGGCAGGAGGACCTGGAGTTCAAAGCCAGTGTCAGTAACGGTGAGGCACTAAGCAACTCAGTGAGACCCTGTCTCTAAATAAAATACAAAAATAGGTCTGGGGATGTGGTTCAGTACTTGAGTGCCCCCGAGTTCAATCCCTGGCACCAAAAAAAGAAAAAAAAAAAAAAGAGTATATAATTCAGAACAGCAGATAATCCGAGTCATTATATTTATCTTTGAAATGTAAATCATTATATTTATCTTTAAAATGTAAGTTTTACTACTTACATTTTAGCGGGCGGGTCCTAACCAGTATTCAAGGAAATCTACTTAAATTAAAATACTGATACTTCCCTGGGAAGGCCAGCCCCAGGTTTTCCACTCCTGCCCTCTAACTAGATTATTTTTCTGCATTCTACTCCATGCAAAACATAAATGGCTGTGCCTGGTCCAAAGGGCCTCCTCAATGAAAGGGAATAATACCCTGAGCAGATGAAATAGAGACAAGTCATGTTTCCAAAGGGAATATGGCCTTTTGGGGATATTTCTAAATGTCAGCCAATTATCTGTAGTAGCCATTTAAGATATCTGCTGGCTGAATAGGCTAAAATTCCTAGAATCACCCTAAGAGGCTGAGGGAACACCTGCAGGCCAAAACTAAGGTATGTTCTCCTCACTCAGGTCAGACTCCTGCAAAGAAAATATTTTCCAAGTGCTGAACTATTTCTTGACTCCTGGATAAGCAGAGGCTCTGGAACTTACTTATGTATACCAGGTAACAACATATAAGATTATCAAAGACCTTACACAAGTCATTTCATTTCTCTGTTCCTCAAAATATACCTATACAGTAGGAAGGTTAAACTTTGAGATAGGTTTCAATTCTGATATCCCACACCCCTATGAACTACATTTCAACTTGGAGCAGTGGGCTCTAAACATCACATGTGCCACACCCATAGTTTTGTTCCAGGGTAACATCATCTTGCTGATACTTTTTCAAAGGCCTGCAGGGCTTGTGAGAATTTCTAAGGTGTGGTATAGACTTCTGACTAGCCTACCCTCCCCTCTCTGGGCCATGTCATTGGTATGCTGGCACTAACTTGTACTAATTCCCAAGAGACGACTACTAAGTTTTCTGGATTTTTGTGAGTGAGTTATTAAATCATAGGTAGGACAAATGGATAAGCAAAATGTGGCAAATCCACACAACAAAATATTATTTGGCCATAAAAATGAATGAAATACTACATACTACAACTTGATTCCACTCATGTGAGGGTCTAGAACAGAAAATCTGTAGAGACAGAAAGTGGCAGTTGCTTAGGCCCAGGGGAGAAGGATGGGAAATGTGTGTTTTAAAAGAGAGGAATGATAGTAAAAGTTATAGGCTTACCCTAGGGTGATAAAAATGTTCTAAAGACTGCTCTGGTGATGGCTACACATATCTGAATATACACTAAAAAGCACTGAGTTGTGTGTTTTTAAATGGATGAATCATATGGAATGTGAATTATAAATCAATAAAGCTGTTTTGTTGGTTTTTTAAGTTGGTGGCTAAAAACTGGACATGGTGGGAGAATTTACACTATGGAAATTGGCAAATACTTTGGCCTCGTCTCTATCCCCACTAAGCTGATCGTTAAATATTTACTAGCACACAAATGTCCATGTCCTTCGGCCTAGAGATATCCAACCAACCCAAACAATAAATCAATGAATTTCCCATTAATTAATAAATTTGTTTCTGTCAGAGGGTATTTCCTGGGTCCAGATTTAACTTCTATTCCTTAAATACTCAAGATTTTGAAAAACGAATATTGACTGTTAAAATAAAAGGGCATAGCACTTACGAGTCAGTATCCAGTGAAAAGTAATCATACAGCTTAACTATTCTGGGATGATCCAGTTCTTTGTGAATCCGGTATTCCCTACATGCATGCCTGCAAATAAAATGGAATATTAACAAGAAGACACTTTGGTCTGCTTTTTAGAACTCTTCAAAGATACTTTTAAACATTCTCTCATCTCTCCACCATTTCCACATGTTTAGTCCATTCAGATCCATCTGGTCCCCTCAACCAATTTTTCTCTTTCCTTATTCTGTTTTCTCTATTGATATCTACCAAGTCATTAAGAAAATAATTGTTGCTTGAATATTTGTTAAATAAAGGGATGTCAACCTTTTATCCCTTTTGAGTTCCTTCTATGACAACCACACCTCTCTCATTTATATCCAAACAGCAAAGATTTAGAGATTAAAAAGATAACTTCTTTCCCCTCTCCTCTAAAACTGTACTTCATATCTATAAATATATCTTTGGGTTTATTTTACACACAAACAGGAAACAAATTTAGCTTATAAACTACTTGGATTAACAGATCATCTAACACATAAATCAACTGGCAATGCTTTTATCTTTTGTTTTTAAATCTTACTCCTTACAAATAAAACTTAAGGTGTAATGAGCTTCACTTTGTCCAAGAAAATGTAAAATTAATAAAAAATGTGAAATTATGAAAATTCTAAATTCTCTCAGAACAGATGATTTAAATTCATGTACAGCTGTCCTTCTATATCCATGGATTCAATTAATAGTAGATCAAAATTCTCAGGGAAAACAACTGCCTCTGTACTGAACATATACAGGCTTTTCAAGTATTTACATAGTATCATACGGTAGTAGGTATTATAAGTAATCTAGAGAGAATTTACACGAAAGAATGTCTATAGGTTAACAAACAAATATAAGAGACTTGCTTAGCTGCAGACTTTTGGTATCAGTAGGTGTCCTGGAATAAATCCCACAAGTACACCAAGGGATGACTGTATTATTATCATCTTTTTTTTTTTTTTCTTTTTTCTTTTTTTTTTTTTTTGAACCAGGGATTGAACTCAGGGACACTTGGCCACTGAGCCACATCCCCAGCCCTATTTTGCATTTTATTTAGAGACAGGGTCTCACTGATTTGCTAAGGGCCTCGCTAAGTTGCTGAGGCTGGCTTTGAACTCGTGATCCTCCTGACTCAGCCTCCCAAGTCGCTTGGATTACAGGCGTGCGCCACCACGCCCAGCTTTATTATCATCTTTTAAGTACTTTTCTAATTAAAATAATTTAATAAGACTATGAAAAAATGCATTATATAATCTAACATATTCATGTCTGATATTTTAAAAGAATAATAGAGCTTTTTAACAATGAGATTAATTTTTTAAATGTATTTAGGTCTTATCTAAGGAGAGAATAACTGGGATGTTTTGTTATAAAGTGAGAATTAGAAAAGAGCCATTTTCCATAGTATAACAAAATAAAACTTGAAAAAAAAAAGTAATGCTTTCTGGAATTGGTATATTCCAGTTTATAAAATAATACACAAAAAGTACTCAACAACAACAAAAAAAGCTTAAGCCTGGGTGGTACAGCATGCCTATAATCCTAGCAGTTTGGGAGGCTGAGGCAGGAGGATCTCAAGTTCAAGGTCAGGTTCAACAACTTAGTGAGACCCCATCTCAAAATAAAAAATAAAAAAGGGCTGGGGATGTTGCTCAGTGGTTAAGTGCCCCTGGGTTCAATCCTTGTTACCAAAACAACACAAAACAAAACAACCAAAACTTAAGAAAAATTTACTGGAAGGAGGGAGAAATAGGAATCGAAAAGTAATTAAATGTGTTTTTCCCCCAATGGACATTTTTTGTTTGTTTGGACTTATTTTTCAAGTTGCCACTTCTGGCCAACTTTGCCTCTTCAGAAACTTCATTTTTCTCCCCACTTCACCAATTTCTTTATTTCTTCCAGGTTCTGGGAATTGAACCCAGTGACACTCTACTACTACATTACATCCCTAGCATATTCATATAATTTTTTTTTTTTTGAGTCAGGGTCTCACTAAGTTGCTGAGGCTAGCCTCCACCTTGCAATCCTTCCACCTTAGTCCCTCAAGTCTCTGGGATTATTTATAGGCATGCACCACCACACCTGGCCTGATGCTTCATTTTCATCATTTTGTCTTTCTGCACACAACAGACATGCTAGCACCAAGGTACAGCAATGTTAGGCACATCCACTCAGGACTCTCAGCTTTCTGAGCACCAACTTCCTCCTCACTGGGTAGGAAGTTGAGAAGTGCACTCGGGCTTTGACCCAGACCTGTATTTCTCCAAAATAGCTCCACACTTGTCTTATTTTTAATGTATCAAGACTTCATGTAATATTATATTTGGTAAAATAAAGGTACTGAAGTTTTTTTAAAAAGCTTAGAAACCTTTGGACTAAACAGTTCACTATTCAGGACTTTTCTGACTCAAGCATGCTTTTTAACTCTACAATTCTCTGCCTTTTTAACTTCTTTACCTTGTGCATTTCAAGGTAAAAAACAAGGGCTAGGGGTCTGACTCAATGACAGAGTGCTTGTGTAGCACGCAAGTAGCCCTGGGTTTGATACCCAGTACAGGGAAAGGGGGAGGTCAAAGTAAAGACCCATTTCTCTGTGAAGATACAGAAAACAGGAAACCAAAGGCTGGGAAAAATTTAGAATCTAAAAAATTATTATTCAAAGTCCTTACCAACTAAGGAAATTTGCAGTCACTGAAAGCACTCCCTCAATGAGCGTCAATCTCTCAGTCCATTGCTTATACTTTATCAGCAAAGCAGGGGCAGAGCTATGTACCTTACAACTTAATTTAGTGTCCATGGTAGAGACTTCAATAAGAAAGCAGAAGAAATTCTCCACTAAAGTATCCTATACTCTCTTCTAAGTGGATATATATTAAAATTTTCAAAATGTTTGCTTTTATCTTAGAAAATTATAAGAACATCATACAAGAACATACTTATCAGTTCTGCTGGTAGCCTTATATGAATTTTTTCCTACTGCAATATCTAGCAATACTAATTAATGTATTCATAATGGAGAAGTAATACAACCCATTTACTTTTGGTTTGTGGGAGAAAAGAGAGAGGAAAAGGTGCAGAACAGAGTTAAAAACTCAACAAACAAGCTGGCCGGGGGTGGGTGGGGGTGGCATATACCTGTAATCCCAGATACTTCGGAGGCTGAGGCAGGAGGAGGATCCCAAGTTTGAGGCCATTGTGGGCAATTTAGTGAGACCCAGTCTCAAAATAAAATTAAAAAGGGTTGGGGAAGAGCTCAGTGGTAGAGTGCCTGCCAAGGCCCTGGGTTCAATCCCCAATAATCAACACACACACACACACACACACACACACACACACACACACACGGGGGGGGGGGGGCGGGGGAGTTCAACAAAATAACCACCTTTTATTTTTTTGAGGTTTTCTTTCTTTATTTACTCAAATAAATAATTTGATTCCAAATGAGATTTAGAAAATCATCCTGAAAAATGGAAAAGCAATGAAAAGGCAGGGTGAAGAGCATTTTCATACTGATTGAACCCAGGGCCTTGTACATGCAAGTTCTTTACTACTGAGCTACATCTGAAGACTTTATTTTGATGACGATGATGATGATATTTTTTAAGATACTGGGGACTGAACCCAGGAATGTTCTACCACTGAACTATAGCTCTACCTCTTTTATTTTTGAGAATGGGTCTAAGTTGTCCAAGCTGACTTTGAACTTGTGATACTTTTGTCTCAGTCTCCCTAGTAGCTAGGATTAGAGTCAGGCACCACCATGACCAACGAACAGTGAATTTTTTTTTTTTTTTTGGAACTGGGGATTGAACTCAGGGGCACTTCACCACTGAGCCACATCCCAGCCCTATTTTGTATTTTATTTAGAGACAGGGTCTCACTGAGTTGCTTAGAGCCTTGTCCTTGCTGAGGCTGACTTTGAACTTATGAGCCGCTGGGATTATAGGCATGCACCACCACGCCAGGCTCGAACAGTGAATTTTTAAAGCATTCCTTCAAAAATCTGTTGTTTATGTGTTTGATTTAAGCCTTATTTTTATTCAGAGGTGTTAAATGACACTTGGCAATTCACCATTTCCTGTAGCCTGAAATTCACAGTATGACTTCATATCCTTTACAAAGCAAAATATTTCAAAGAAAGATGGAAGCATTAAAGAATTTCCTCCAAGCAAGAATGGAAGTCATAAGAACTGTATACACTTCCTCCCAATTGTATCTGTCAAGTGGGAAGTGGCCCCGCCCACAGGGCAATACTGATGGTACTCAGGCACTATGATTCCCCCTCTGATGAGGAAACACACAGTGGGAAGGCATTACTGCCAGCCACAGCTGGAATGGCAAGGAGCTTAGACAAATGACAATCCCCTTTCCTTGCTTTCTCACTCTGTTAGGTAGAGTAATGTGAGAAGACACCCAATCCATACCCACCAGGACTCAATCTGCTTACTACTGTGTCAAGGAGGGACACAGGCCTGGCTTCAAATCCTTCAAAAGGCTAGATGAGCAGGCTACCCTCCTGCAGTTACTGTGGTATCCAACTCCACAGTTCTCCTAAGGTCTCTTAAGGTCAAGCTGCATTTTCAGACTAGTCAAATTCCAGCACAGGGACTGTTTTAAACATTGACCATAGTTGGTCCCTAGTATGGTCAACTATTTTATGTGGGCATTGCATAGGAAAGCTAGAACAGGCTCCAAGGATAACTAGAAGGCATTTGCACTGCTTCAACAACCTCTGCCACTCTTTAAGAGTCTTGATACAATAGGGACAGTTCTCACTTTTTTTTTGGAACTGGGGATTGAATTCAGGAACACTCGGCCACTGAGCCACATCCCCAGCCCTATTTTTTATTTTATTTAGAGACAGGGTCTCACTGAGTTGCTTAGGGCCTCGCTAAGTTGCTGAAACTGGCTTTGAACTCTCAATCCTCCTGCCTCAGCCTCCCAAGTAGCTGGGATTACAGGCGTGCGCCACCGCGCCCAGCTGACAGTTCTCATTTGTAACTGGTCAGACAATACATGGTTTCTTTTCCTTTTTTTCTTTGTGGTGCTGGGGACTGAACCCAGGGCCTTGTGCTTGCAGGGCAAGCACTTTACCAACTGAGCTATATCCCCAGCCCAATACATGGTTTCCTTCTTTGAAGCTCTAGCATGCACTGCTACACATCATTTATCCCAATATATCAAGTGACTGGAACATTCTTATAGTAATATATTTGCTCCTGAGGAGCATCTGGGCTGCAGCTGCCTATCACATAAGATATACACACAGGCAGCTGAATGCAAAGCATACATCACCCTTTTTTCTATCTCCATTAAGCCCCACTTCTCTTAGTGCCACAGGAACCTGCTCTTATCACTAAGCATCCCTCTGATGCACAGGAATCTCTGTGCAACAGGAAGAGTTTCCAAGTCCCCAATCAACAGTAGGTATAGAGTAAGAATTGCCTTGGTCTGGACAGGCAAGAACAGGTTATTGATGAAAAAAAATGTTTGATTTTCCTCTTGAAATTTAGAAGGCAACTAAAAGGTTTCTTGAAAGTCCACGGTTTGTTCTCCCCCTCCAAGACACTATTTATGAGAAAAAAACACAAGGCTGCCTCTACAGTCAGGAGGTGGCTGTTTCTACCAAAGGGGGCTTGTCTCCTTTCAGGGGCAGGAATTACATCCCTTAATACTTGTACCTACAACAAGGGAACAAAACTCAGCCCGGTGAGGATCCTAACAGCAATTTAGGTCTAGGACTTTCAAACCAAATGAACCACGAACTCAGTGTTTGGAAGCTTACAGGGGATACAGGAAAAAAATGACATTAATGGAAAAAAGAAACAGCATATTTAAAACTATTCAGTATAAAGAAGCCACCCTCCTAAACCATCTCATCCCGAGGAGAGAGGAGGGCTGCTCCTCATGGCATTCTGAAGAGGCAAGCACAGAAAATGGGCCACAGAAGACTGAAAACCTTAAAATGGGCAAACTCTGATGAGGGGAGTCACACACTGAAGGGCTAAATAAGTCTAACAAGCACCACTGACGCACACCAAGACTGCCCCCCACTCCAGAAAGAAAGATCTTCTCTCTCTGCTCCCTAGGGTCCCCAGACCACTAAAGGACACTTTCACTTGGTTTCTACAGACAAGCAACAATGGTTTCTGAGGCTTTGTTTATTGTAGCTATTTTGAGTCACAATGGAAGGGAGTTATGAACATGGTTTTTGGATTAAGGGAAATCTGTATTTAAATACCAGCTCAGCCACTTCTTAACTGCTACTCAGATTCAGTAAATATCAGTTTTCTCATCAGTAAGATGCAGAGTATATTTGCTCTCCTAGGGCAGTGTGGAGGATTAAATGAAACAAAACCAACATCAATTCACCTAAAGCTCTTAGCAAAATGCTTAGCTATAGCTATCATTACTAAATTTGGAAAAATCAGAAACTTAGGATCACTTACTTGTGGTAATTCTCCTTTTTTTCATCTCTCCAGTTTTTATTTAACTGGTGAATTTTCACAGCTACATATCTTTGCTCTGTTAGATCAAATGCCTATGAGAGAAAAGGAATAAATTATATTCTAGATAAATGCTATAAGAATTACAGGGAACTGACTTAAAGCTTCTACTTAAAAGATCAACACAAAGTTCAAAATACATTATTAGATAAAAACAGCAGCAGTGACAACACATCACATACTTGCTTCAGTGTTGCAACCACCTTCTTGAAACTTGTGATTAGATAATTTAGAGGTCTCCAGACATACTGGCACCAAGGGGTTTAGAAAACAAACCCAAACATACACCACAAACAGAAAGTCAGCCCATGCCTTCACAGCCTCTTCCCAAAAATGCTCTTTCTGGAATTCATCTCTCTTCATTTGAGGCCTTTCTCCCTTAGGTTGTGTCTTGTTCCTCAGCTGACATGGGGACTTCACACCCTTCATTAGTTAAGTCTTACCACTTTTAAAAATCTTGGGGACACACATTGCTTGTCTCATAGAGGAAAAAAACATTCAGGATACAATTCTTTGGTATGATTGTTTACAAAATCATCTTATAATTTGGTATATTGTGTTTATTAAAATAAAAACGGGGGGGGGGGCACCCTGCCTAAATGCTGGATAAATGAAATGAGTTTTTTAATCCCAAGTCACACTGAGTCACACTAAATCACTTCTATAGCTTACTGCTTCAGTTCCTTCACTGTTAGCACCCACCTGCCACTTTCCCTGATGTATGAACAGATAAAGGCAACAGGTATAAGACACACTGTCAGGAACAGAGGTGATCAATTATCACAGATCTCTTCTAGTGTAAGCCCCTCTAGTGAAGCACAGCATGCAACAGGGGGCTGCTTATAAAACAGGGTAACTTCTCATTTATGCTAAATCAAAACCAGGATGGTTTAAAGTAAAAGCACAATTTAATTCAGACATAATATCTTATTTCAGAGAAATGAAACTTTTGAACTGTTTTTCCTACAGTCTGAAGTCCACCTGGCAAGCACGTATGCTATAAACCCTTCACTGTAGAAAACCATTTCAGGTCATTGAAACCCAGGTTAAATAGCACCTAACCTATAAGGACTAATGCCACTGCAAGTGTCATTTTCTTCAACTACCACAACTTTTTCCAAATTCCAGACATCCTCACTTACATAAGAAGGGCTTCCAGAGAGTGGGGGACAGCAAAAGAATAACTACATGAAATGTACAAATCACTATAAGAAGCATATAGATTGTAGAAAAATCAAGATGTTTGAAGAAATGCATTAGGAAAAAATATGATGGTGAAATCATTCAAAGTACCTGAGAAGTATCAAGAACGAATTTTGATGACTGTAAAAATGAAGGAAAAATTCTATTTCTGAGTCTTGAAATGACATCTGCACACTTCCGTTCACAACAGCATTGTTCACAATAGTCAATAGGTACAAGTAACCCAAGTAACCAACAAAGGAGAAATGGATAAATGAAATAGGGTACATACATACAGTGGATTATTATTATTGTTGTTGTTATTATTATTATTTTTGAGATAGGGTCTCACTAAATTGCTAAGGCTGGTCTTGAACTTGTGACTCAGCCTCCAAGTAGCTAGGATTACAGGCATCTACTACCAAACCTGGCTGGAATATTATTCAATCTTAAGAAAGAAAGGTATTCTGTCACATGCTATAGCATGGATGAGTCTTGAAGACATTATGTTAAGTAAAATAAGCCAGTCATAAAGATATGATGTATCTAATAGTCACTGATTCATAGAAACAAAGTTAGAAAATGGAGACCAAGGGCTAGGGGAAAAGAAAAAGGAAGTTGATAAACAGCCAAAGTTTCCGTTTTACAAGCTGAAAAGGTTCTCAAGACTGGTTTCACAATGCTGTGAATGTATTTAATACTATTTAACTGTATACTCAATAATGGTTAAGATGGTAAAGTCTATGTTATATTCATTTTTCCACAATAAAAAATTTACAAGCAATTGGTAAGCAAGAATGAAAATAAGCCAGGGGTAGAGAAACACACCTGTAATCTCAGTGACTCAGGAGGCTGAGGCAGGAAAGAAAGAGAAAAGAAAAGGGGTGGGGTGGGGGGCAGATAAATAAAAACAAAGAAAAAGGAAGGAATGAAAACAAAAGTTGATTAAATAGAAAACAGCCCTAATGGCAGACCCTAACAGCAGATTTCATCAACAAAATAAAAAGTTGATTCTTAGAAAAACTACTAACACTGAGTAATCTCTAGGTTCATCAGTCAAGAAACGTGAAATAAGTATCTCATAATAGAAAGAATTGAGGTATGGATTTTTTAAAAATCTAGATGAAGTAGAAGATTCTCAAAAAACATTAAACTGACTTAAGAAGAATGAGAATATTTGAAAAAATCAGTATCTATAGAAGGAATGAAAAAAAGGGCAAATGGTTCCTTCTAAAACCACACTCACCTAGGTGATTTTAAGGAGTCAGCTCTAACAAACTGAAGAAACCAATTCCTGGGTAACACAAAATTTCATAACTCATTCTAGAAAGCTAGAATAACTATAACATCAAAGTTCGACAAAACTGCTTACAAACGATGACTGTGGGTCTCCAGTCAGACCTAAGATAGGCACATATTAAGAATGTGAATAAAATAGCAGCACCAAAATTCCATGTTCTGGAAATGAATAGTGATGACGGTTGTACAACACTGTCCATTTACTTAATGCCACTGAATTTACACTTAAAAATGGTTAAAAGGTAAATTTTATTTACACACCTGTGTGTGTGTGTATATATA